>JAPDVR010000007.1:4248782-4468782 GCA_026230005.1 Gila orcuttii | reverse complement strand
AGAATCAAACTGTTTCAAAATTTGCGATGTATTTGGATGCTAAACTATTCTTTATTATAGGCTTTGTATTTCACTCACGTTCCAATATGTATGTGTGTGCGCATGTGAGAGAGAAAGAGAGAGGCGCGGGCGCGATCCAACTGTGTGTGTGTGTGCGTGTGTGTGTGAGAGAGAGAGAGGCGCGGGCGCGATCGTAACAGTGTGTGTGTGTGTGCGTGTGTGGGAGAGAGAGGCGCGGGCACGATCGAACTGTGTGTGTGTGTGTGTGTGTGTGTGTGTGTGTGTGTGCGCGCGTGTGAGAGAGAGAGGTGCGGGCGCGATCGAACTGTGTGTGTGTGTTTGTGCGTGAGTGAGTGAGAGAGTAAATGCGCGGGCGCGATCGAACTGTGTGTGTGTGTGTGTGTTTGTGTGTGTGTGTGTGTGTGTGTGAGAGAGAGAGAGAGAGAGAGGCGCGGGCGCGATCGAACTGTGTGTGTGCGTGAGAGAGAGAGAGGCGCGGGCGCGATCGAACTGTGTGTGTGTGTGTGTGTGTGTGTGTGTGTGTGTGCGTGTGAGAGAGAGAGGCGCGGGCGCGATCGAACTGTATGTGTGTGTGCGTAATACATGTAATAAATAAATAAAAGTGCGTATAAATACAATTTTGGACACAAGAGGGCAGTATGGCCCTATGTATGAATTTGTGTTTTTCACCCAAAGAGACCCCCCCCCCCCCCTCCCCCTCCTCACACAGACACACACACATACAGAATTGCAGGGTGCATTCTCTGTCAGAGAGAGAGAGGGAGGGAAAATTCTCAGAATCCACATTCAAGCCACAATATCTGACTTTCTGAGGGTCGGAGCTAATGACTTTAAATTAGAAAGTTCTTCAGCTTGAGGAGAAGAATATACACGCTGAGTTTTGTAACTGTAGGTAAAACTAACTAAGTTATAACACACTTTATATGTCCTTTTTTAGTCATGAAAATTCATTTCCTCGCCGCGGCCAAACCGTTCAAGATATCAAAACTCTGTCCGCAATTTATCATCCTCAATGTCTTGACTTCATGCACACCGAGATTGGCGATGATTGAATGAATTGCCTAGGAGTAGTACTTCAAATTCCACAGCAAGCGTTTTCCAAACAACCCATAATAGCCGATTTCCTGTTGGGCTGGTGTAAAACTTGACCGGGGGAAAGATGTTCGGCCCGATGAGATCTATATGTGTACTGAGTTTCATATTAATTCATGCAAGCGTGTTGGATATATGGACCAAATTGTCGGACCCCGTTCAAGAGGGCGCTGTTGAGCCCCCTTGCCACGCACGGGTACCAGCTTCAGCCCGGCCCTGATGGCCTTAGGTTCTTACCTGTGTGCAAAATTTCAAGAGTTTTTGAGCACGTTAAGAGCCCCAAAAGCCCCTGAAACCTTGAAATCCATTAAAAGCAATAGACAAATCCCTCACACACAGAGACAGAGAGAGAGGGAGGGAAAATTCTCCAAAACATCCACATTCAAACCAAAATATCTGACTTCCTGTTGGTCTAGGCTAATGACTTTAAATTAGAAAGTTGTCCGGCTTGAAGAGTACAATATACATACCGAGTTTTGTTACTGTAGATAAAACTAACCCCCCCACTTTTGTCAAAAGGTGGCGCTACTGAGCCCCTGTACCACGCCCGTTTCTGAAACTTTTCACATGTCTACTAGGTAATAAATGAGATGTGTCTGTCGAGTTTCATGCAATTTGAAGAATGTTAAGAGTCTCAAAAGCATCCAAAAAGAATATTAAAGTTTGATGCGTTGCCATGGCAACAGTATTTAAGATACCAATAATCCTTTCACAGGTCTACATCTGGCGTGTGTTTACATTATACACATAAAGTTTGAAGCAAATCGGGTAAAAATAAGAGGGTGATTTAAAAGCATTTTGAAAGTGACACACTTCCTGCTGCCAGTTGGTGGCGCTATAACTTTGACTCACAATAGTCACATCCATGTGACCGGCCTCTTACAACGAACACACTGCTGAAGTTTCATCAAGATCAATTAATGTATAAAGAAGTTATAACACACTTCCTGTTTCCATTATTCGCCATAAATTCGTTTCCTCGCCACGGCCAAACCGTTTGAGATATCAAAAATCCCCTGGCAATTTTTCATCCTCAATGTCTTGACTTCATGCACACCGAGTTTGGTGATGATTGGGTGAATTCCCCAGGAGAAGTGTTTCAAATTCCTGAGCGTGCGTTTCCAAACAACTCTAAATAGCCGACTTCCTGTGGGGCTGACGTAAAACTTAGAGCACGAAAGTTGTTCGGCCCGATGAGATCTATAAGTGTACCGAGTTTCAGATTATTACATGCAAGCGTGTTTGATATATGGACAAGTTTTCAAACCCCATTCCAGGGGGCGCTGTCGAGCCCCCCTGCCACGCCCGGGTACCAGCTTCAGCCCGGCCCTGATGGCCGCGGGTTCTGACCCGTGTGCAAAGTTTCAAGAGTTTTCGAGCACGTTAAGGGCCCCAAAAGTGCCAAAAAGTTAGTAAAAAAATAATAATAATAATAATAAATATAGCTGCGAGCAGCGATTACGGGCCCAAGCCGGAGGCACCGCAACCCCGGTGCCTTTGGTGGTGCCACCGGCTTTGGCCCTTCATCGCTGCTCGCAGCTATATTTATATATATATATATATATATATATATATAAACAAGCCGCCACCCCGGTGCCTTTAGGGTTATTGTGCACGACGTGCAAAAACATAACCCTGCTTTGACTGTTGTGTGCTGTAGAGCTTGCATCAGTGTGGGCTCTGCAAAAGTGCGCATCGAGGGCATATATCAACCACAAAGTATGCGTGAAAAACCTTCTGAAACCTAAAATGAAAAATGAGACACCCTACAGTCTCATGGATTTAACGGACACATGAAATAACTACACAACAAGACCGAAAATTCATATGAAGTGTGCCATTTGGGACAGGGCCTATGATCGTGAACCACAATAGCTACATATATGAGATAATTTAAATATAGAATAATTTTTTATGTCGTAGGATGTCATAGCTCAATATGTTTTGCAGCACTTAAATGTGTAAATATAGAAGCCCAGTATTTATCTGGAGGTCTTTGTACAGGTTTATTAATGTAATTATATTTTACGCTTATGAGTTCTACGATATGCAATGGAAGTAAATTTTAATGTTTAACATGGGTGTATTCACAACACATAGCATACGATATAATATCTTAAGATTATTTATCATTATGTTGTCTCTGCCTTTTCTTTTTTAATGATATTCAGAACAGAAAAACTAAATGTTCCTTAATTTTCATTAACACTAACTTTATTCTCATCTGAATTATAAATAATTGATTTCCGTATAAAATGATTTCAGCGCCTCTCTCTCTCTCTCTCACACACACACAGTTCGATCGCACCCGCGCCTCTCTCTCTCTCTCTCTCTCTCTCTCTCTCTCTCACACACACACACACAAACACACACAGTTCGATCGCGCCAGCGCGCCTCTCTCTCGCGCACACACACACTCCAGCTTAAGAGAGAGGCGCGCGCCATCAAACTGTGTGTGTGTGTGAGAGAGAGAGAGAGGCGCGGGCGCGATCGAACTGTGTGTGTGTGTGTGTGTGTGTGTGTGCGCGTGTGTGTGAGAGAGAGAGGCGCGGTCGCGATCCAACTGTGTGTGTGTGTGAACAGTGGAAACATACTCCGTCATTTTTTTCATACAGGACATCATTCAGACTGCAAACTGTTTACTTATATTTGTGTACACTCGCAATAAAACACAACATCCTCAGTCACATATGTAATATCACCCGAAGAGACCCCCCCCCCCCCTCCTTCTCACCCTCCCTACACAGACACACACACACACACACACACACACACAGAGAATGGCAGGGAACACTCTCTCTGTCAGAGAGAGGGAGAGAAAATTCTCAGAATCCACATTCAAACCACAATATCTGACTTTCTGTTGGTCAGAGCTAATAACTGTAAATTAGAAAGTTGTTCGGCTTGAAGAGAACAATATACACGCCAAGTTTTGTAACTGTAGGTAAAACTAACTAAGTTATAACACACTTTATCTGTCCTTTTTTAGTCATAAATTCATTTCCTCGCCACGGCCAAACCGTTCGAGATATCAAAAATCCGCTGGCAATTTATCATCCTCAATGTCTTGACTTCATGCTGACCGAGTTTCGTGGTGTTTGGATTAATTTTCTAGGAGAAGTATATAAAAAATAAAAGCATGCATTTTCCAAACAACCCATAATAGCTGACTTCCTGTTGAGCTGTCGTTAAACTTAGAGCACGAAAGTTGTTCGGCCCGATGAGATCTAAATATGTACCGAGTTTCATATTATTACATGCAAGCATGTTTGATATATGGACAAGTGTTTGAATCGCATTCCAGGGGGCGCTGTCGAGCCCCCCTGCCACGCCCGGGTACCAGCTTCAGCCCGGCCCTGATGGCCGCGGGTTCTGACCTGTGTGCAAAGTTTCAAGAGTTTTCAAGCACGTTAAGGGCCCCAAAACCTTGAAAAACAAAAATAAAATCATTCTCACTCAGCAGACAAATCCCCCTCCCCTCAAACACACGGAGAGACGTAGGGTCAGAGAGAGAGGAAGAGAAAATTCTCCAAAACATCCACATTCAAACCAAAATATCTGACTTCCTGTTGGTCTGAGCTAATGACTTTAAATTAGAAAGTTGTCCGGCTTGAAGAGTACAATATACATACCGAGTTTTGTTACTGTAGATAAAACGAACCCCCCCACTTTTGTCAAAAGGTGGCGCTACTGAGCCCCTGCACCACACCCGTTTCTGAAACTTTGCACATGTCTACTGGCTAATAAATGTGATGTGTCTATCGAGTTTCATGCAATTTCAAGCATGCTAAGAGTCTCAAAAGCATCAAACAAGAATATTAAAGTTTGATGTGTTGCCATGGCAACATTATCTTAGATATTAAATAATCCTTTCACAGGTCTACATCTGGCGTGTGTTTACATTATACAGATGAAGTTTGAAGCAAATCGGGTAAAAATAAGAGGGTGATTTCAAAGCATTTTGAAAGTGACACACTTCCTGCTGCCAGTTGGTGGCGCTATGACTTTAACTCACAATAGTCACATCCATGTGATCGGCCTCTTACAGCGAACACACTGCTGAAGTTTCATCAAGATCAGTTAATGTATGCTGAAGTTATAACACACTTCCTGTTTCACGTTTCTCGCCATAATTTCGTTACCTCGCCACGGCCAAACCGTTCGAGATATCAAAAATCCCCTGGCAATTTTTCATCCTCAATGTACTGACCGAGTTTTGTGCCATTTCTTTGAATTCTCTAGGAGAAGTACTTTAAATTCCATTGCATGCGTTTTACAAACAACCCTAAATAGCCGACTTCCTGTTGGGCTGGGGTAAAAAGTAAGAGTATGAGGTATATATGAACCGATGAGATCTATATGTGTACCGAGTTTCATATTCTTACATGCAAGCGTGTTTGATTTATGGACCAAGTCTTCGGATCCCGTTCCAGGGGGCGCTGTCTAGCCCCCCTGCCACGCCCGGGTACCATCTTCAGCCCGACCCTGATGGCCGCGGGTTCTGACCCGCGTGCAAAGTTTCAAGAGTTTTCGGGCACGTTAAGGGCCCCAAAAGTGCCCGAATAGTCGTAAGAAAAATAGAAAAAAATAAATAAATAAATAATCCTAAGGAAAACAATAGGGCTCTTCGCCCTTTCAGGGCTTGGGCCCTAATAATAATAATAATAATAATCCTAAGGAAAACAATAGGGCTCTGCGCCCTTTCAGGGCTTGGGCCCTAATAATAATAATCCTAAGGAAAACAATAGGGCTCTGCGCCCTTTCAGGGCTTGGGCCCTAATAATAATCCTAAGGAAAACAATAGGGCTCTGCGCCCTTTCAGGGCTTGGGCCCTAATAATAATCCTAAGGAAAACAATAGGGCTCTGCGCCCTTTCAGGGCTTGGGCCCTAATAATAATCCTAAGGAAAACAATAGGGCTCTGCGCCCTTTCAGGGCTTGGGCCCTAATAATAATAATCCTAAGGAAAACAATAGGGCTCTGCGCCCTTTCAGGACTTGGGCCCTAATAATCCTAAGGAAAACAATAGGGCTCTGCGCCCTTTCAGGGGTTGGGCCCTAAATAATAAACAGAGCAATTCCTAGAGAGTCCTCACACCATCGGTGCTCAGGCCCTAATGAATATTTTAAGTTCTGTGGAGAGCCAACCCTTCTTCATCTGGTGGGTAGTATTACTTTTGATTTGAGCAGTGTAATTCACAGAATTACAAAAAAATATTTTGCCTCCTAAAAGTTAATTTTTTTTTTTTCACGCATGAATGCGTGTGTATTTCCCTCATATTAAATATAAAACGCATGTGTAGACTGACATTTTTCTAATATCTGGACTCTTTTAAGGGGGTATCCTATGGATAAACAGACGTTTCAATATATTGGTATTAAATGCATTTTCTGAGAATTTATATTTCAAGTTTTGACTGCAAATTTCATGTCCAAAACGCTGGAATTTACCAATTTTAAATCATTTATCCTCAACTAGTTTTGTGGTGTAGGTCTATGTGTTTTATAATGTTAACTTCAAAATTCAAATAATACTAATAGTAATTTAAAGATGTGGTAGCTTTGGAGCTGGACGGGAAGGATAACTCTTGGAGTTGGAAGGGGTGCGTCGCGATTTCAGTTTCATTTCGCATATCGTTACAGCCTTAGAATGTTAAGTTCTACTGCATAGCTATTTTGGTGAAAGTAACTCAAAAGTAATACAGGAGTAATGTAACGTATAACAATTCTGAGACAGTACTATTGTAAGGTAATGAATTACTTTTAAATTACAGTAACAAGTAATGTATAATGTGTTACAGTTGGGAAGTAACTTGCACAACACTGCTAATATCACCACTTTTTTGGGATCAAAACCTTAGTAAGAAGGTGTCATAATGAACCAAATTAAGGGGTCAGTAATTCGCAGCTCAATTTCAAGGTATTTCAATTTGATTGATCTCAGGGGAGTCAATAGTGCTTTTGCCCTCTGAAACAATATCTGCACAAAGTCAATGTCTGTCACAGACACATGTGTGAAGTATCAGGTAACATTAATATCAGTGTCACACAAGGTTGAAGGAAAAACAAGAAAAAGATGATCAAGTTTCAATAGTCTTTAATAATTCACTTCGAAGGCAACCCAAAGAGTCAGGCAAACAAATCAACCTCTAACATAGACGGTGACCGGACAAAGAGTGACTGAGGGTACAACTCCTAAAGTAAACACAAACAAGATGATAATCAGACACAGCTGAAACACAAAGCTCATAATGACAGTACGAGTGGCAGAAAAAATAGAACAAAGGAACACGTGTGACAAATGAAAAGAAACTAGAAGTTTAAGAAAATGAAACTAACTGAACAGAACTGTAACAATCAGAACTCATCTTATCAGAACTGATAAGAATGGAAATGTGTACCTTGAAATGCAATGTAAGTCGCTTTGGATAAAGTGTTTGCCAAATATGTAAATGTAAATGTTTAGCTCCATACAGTGTATTTAGCACTACACTATCTTACTCTCAAATAAAGGTTTATTAAGGGTTATCAAAGTTTATGCTATGATGTTTCACAACTGCAAATTCCAATAGATAGGCAATCACAATAACTATGTTGAATATATTTTTCTTTGCATTATGTCTACCCTAGTGCAAAATAAATCAACTAAAATATCATTTAAATACATTTATTTCATGCTAAGTACACTACAAATATATTCCCATATTTATGTACTTGATTTAAATACCCTGCAATTGTACTTTTGGTATACTTAAAGTTTGCTAAATTGGAACGACTAATTTTGTACTTAGTGTACTTTAGTTATCCAGAAATAGTGCTGAAGTTCAACTAAATATATACTTAAAGGAGCATTTCACCCCTGGGAACCTTGATCTTCATTGAAAGTGGGTCATATATGTATTCGAAATCTGTCAAAATTTTCAAATTTGGTGCCTTTTTGACCGAGTTGTGACAGAAAGTAACTTTATAGCGCATTAGTTTGGTAAACCACATTTCCCACAATGCAACGCGTTTGAACAGCTCCAGAAGCCACTCCCACTAATCCAGAACTTTCACAGGTATAAGGTTGGAAAAACACGGGTTACAGGTTGCCTGGAACGATGTACTCCCAGTTACGAGTTGGAAAAACACGGGTTACAGGTTGCCTGGAACGCGGCATTACTGCACAAACAGTTCACTGTTGACGTTACGTTTTAAACGGGAATCATAACGTGACAATGCTTTAAGATCTTGTTTATATTTGACGAGATTAATCATATATACACATGTAAAACACTTACTTTACAGTCAGGCGTCCATTTCTCCCTGCTGGCTTCGGCTGTCGTTTCCAGTTAATTTTCGGGATGCGGAAATATGTATCTAGGATGCCTCTGTCCATATGCGGTGCGAAACTCGGATGGTTCACAACACAACACTCAATGTCCGTGTCTGCCTCTGACATTTTTTCTAGAAGGAATTGGCATTTTAGAGATTCTTTGCAGCAGACAGACTCTAGCTCGGTGTCCATAGGCAGGGGCGTAGCACAAGATCCCGGGACCTATGTATAGTCAGTCCTGATGGGCCCCTATGTTCCAAATAAAATACTTTTTGGATTGTTGACGGGGGGGGGGAGGGGGTTGGATTGCGCACGCGCTATGTATGTTATGCGCACAGATGTTCTGTCTCGCATTCGCCTTCTAGATTCCGGGAGATTTTAACTAATTTGCGGGCATCAGGGAGACGCTATCAAACTTCCGGGAGAATTGGGATGTCTGTATTCCAGACTTTTCAAGGGCCCTTCATCCCCTTGGGGCCCTGGTAATCAGTACTGGTTTTACCCCTAGTCCGACGCCCCTCTCCATAGGCGCACAGTTACAGCACGAGCACCACCAATTCGCTACAGCGCGAGCAAGCCCGGGCTTCTCGTCTGCGCCGGGCTGGTCTCCTGCGGCGGCCACAGCCGACGCCGCCGCCTCTTGTCAGCTGCTCTTCACTATATTGTGGCTCGTATAAATAGCCACGAACATCAGTTTCGAGCAAAAGATTTTCAAAATCCTTGTCTTCCATATCGTGTGTCGTAAATTCAGGCATTATGGTAAATCTAACTCCTTGAGCGCTTATTAGCTTAGCTTGCTGTCTTCCAAGCAAGATGGCGGATTAATAGTTTAGTTTCTTCAGGTTTAGTCCCACCCACTGATCTGTAATAGGCCGGTGGGGTGAGTGGGTCCCACGCCCTTGAATAATAATGAGCTAAAGGCTGTAGTTTTCTTAATATGCAATGAAATTTATCTTCCGTCCTATCGTGACGCAAAATGACGATATTTACGTCACGATAGGACGGAAGTAAAACACTTAAATCCTTTTTTCTCCCATCTCAGAAAAAAACAAGCAAAATTCCACCATCATTATAATATATGACTGGGTTTCTAACAATACAAACCTTAATGCAAATGGGTGAAGTGACCCTATATTTGATTGTGCTAAAGTGAAACTATTGCAAGTATACTTTAGGTACACTTTAAATATCTTGCATTTAAGACTGATATCATACAGTGGTCATATGATCCTTAATTATAGTGATATTTAAACACATTTCTGGCTTAATATTAATAAATGTTCACAAGTGCAATAAAGAAGTATTACAAATAAAGTTTAATTATAATATTTATATCAAGTCACGAACGACATGTCAGTAAATATGTTAATGGATTTGTAGTTTACTGTTGTATAATATCAATGAAATGCAATTACCCTCCCTACTTGTCTATTGTAGATGTCTTTTTGTTACATATATTTAGCCAATGTACTAAATATAATGCATTGTCAATGTATACACAATGCATACTGTATTGGCAGATACATGTATGTACAATAATTGTTAGTTATATGCGTTTATGTGTGTGTGCTCAAGGACACAAAAGACTGTGGTTCTACTCCTATAATCTTAAAAGGGCATCAGCCATCTTGGTTGAGTTTACTGGAGTTCAAGGATATGGAAATGTGGACAGTTTGCATCTGCGATGCCTTGAAAAGGATCTTGGAAACTTTGGTAAAGTTACAACTTGCGTCAATCAAGAAGATTAGAACCTAACTTTAGTGGGAAACAACAAATACATGTACCGTTACACCCCTAATGTATACAAATAAAAATACTCCATTATTATTACATTTACACTTAGCCAGCATGACATCAGAGCACGTTGGACCACATTCAGACACATTTCTAACTGGCATGCATTTAGCGGTGATTGGTTCTTCGCAGAATTTTCTCATATAAAACGAGCCTAATATCCAGGGGCGCAAATAACTGGTGCGCAGGTACGCATGCATGGAAAAATGCATGCGCTTAAACTATGTGTGCATAAACGCATAATTCATAGGACTATGACCTATGCATAACGCATGCAAACGCATAAACGCGCACATGAACGCAAAAAGAATTATGCTGCGCATGTACGATGCGCAGCAGAAAATGTGGAGGGAAGCGCTTTTGAGTACCAACATTTTTGGGGACAGGTTTACTTACTGGAGTAGGATTTTACTCCATCTCTGGTAAGATAGCAATCATAATGATAACTGCTTAGTTTAACCATCAAAGAGTGAAAGTTTATCATTTGGACGCGTTTTGTCTTGCTAATTTACACAGTCAAACGATTTTAAACAAAGAAGAAGAGGTGACAATCGGGACTCGCGTGCTGTTATACAGCTTCACACACCCGAAGCGCGCTCATGCAGAGAGTGAGAGAGAGAGGCACGTTTCAGACAGGCCTCCAACACTGAATTGATTTCTCTTTCGTGTTTACTTGCGCTTGAACGGACACAAAATACCCATCTTGGCAAGTATTCCCTCGGTTATGTCATAAGTGAACAGTTATAAAAGAAACCGGATGCGTGTCAGTAAATTCGTTCAGTGCTTAAAATTCCTTCTGTTGTCTGTGTCATGAATGTTAATACAATTAACAAAGATGAACCTATATTTAATTTCTACAGTGAACAAATAGTGTTTTTTTACATTTAGGGAGCTTGTAGTGCCGCGTAAAGTCTGAGTACATCTCCAGGTGCTCCCTTGAGAACCAGACCAAAAGAGTTATGTCCACCCCTGCTAATATCACCACTTTTTTGGGATCAAAACCTCAGTAAGAAGGTGTCATAATGAACCAAATTAAGGGGTCAGTAAATCGCGGCTCACTTTCAAGGTACTTCAATTTGATTGATCTCAAGGGAGTCAATAGTGCTTTTGCCCTCTGAAACAATATCTGCACAAAGTCAATGTCTGTCACAGACACGTGTGAATACTCAGGTAACATTTACGTGATGTCAATATAATATCAGTGTCACACAAGGTTGAAGGAAAAACAAGAAAAAGATGATCAAGTTTTAAAAGTCTTTAATAATCCACTTCGAAGGCAACCCAAAGAGTCAGGCAAACAAATCAACCTCTAACATAGACGGTGACCGGACAAAGAGTGACTGAGGGTACAACTCCTAAAGCAAACACAAACGAGATGATAATCAAACACAGCTGAAACACAAAGCTCATAATGACAGTACGAGTGGCGGGAAAATAGAACAAAGGGACGTGTGAAAAATGAAAAGAAACTAGAAGTTTAAGAAAATTAAACTAACTGAACAGAACCGTAACAATCAGAACTTATCTTATCAGAACTGATAAGAATGTAAATGTGTACCTTGAAATGCAATGTAAGTCGCTTTGGATAAAAGTGTTTGCGAAATATGTAAATGTAAATGTTTAGCTCCATGCAGTGTATTTAGCACTGCACTATCTTACTCTCAAATAAATGTTTATTAATGGTTAACAAAGTTTATGCTATGATGTTTCACAACTGCAAATTACAATAGACAGACTATCACAATAACTATGTGGAATAATACATATATTTTTCTTTGCATTATGTCTACCCTAGTTAAAAATAAAATATACAAAATTATAATTTTAATACATTTACTTTGTGCTAAGTATACTACAAATACATTTACATATTTATGTACTTAATATATATACCCTGAAATTGTACTTTTAGTATACTACATTGGTATACTTAAAGTCTGCTAAATTGGAAAAACTAATTTTGTACTTACAAGAGAGAGATATAAGGGCACAAACCATCAAAGTGACAGTTTTATTGCCCCCTATAAAGCCCCACCCCTCTCCGTTTATGACACCGTGGGAATTCCCACGCTAGACCCCGCCCCTTCCGGATTGGTCATGTGACGGTGGGATTTCCCCAAAGATGCTCAACCTCCCCATCCCCCCCACTTCCGGCCTGTACACCTGTGCTTGGAATTTCTTCCCACGCTAACTCCTCCCCTTCCTCCCGCTTTGGGACTGAACAGATTAAGCGTGGAAAATCACCGACGATCACTAGGGCTCAATGTAAAAATGTTCAAAATGTTGAAAAAAAAACCATTAAAAACAATATATTTTAATCTTTTTTTAAAATAATTGATTTCCATTACACGAGAGTAGATGTTAAAACTTCATGCTGATTTGTACTCGACTTTCGCCAAGATAAGCACCAACTAAGACGTAGCTTTACAGTAACCTATGCTTCTCCATCCATTTACGCATCTTTCCATCTGGTGACGTAAATCTCCTTCTGTCTGGTGTTAATAGCTGCAGTGTATTTGCTCGTCAGCACACACAACGGCTGCAACCACAGTGCGGTCCCCTCATAACAACCCTCTGGATTGAGCGGAGTAGGGAACATCTCTAGGGTCTTCAAGTGGGCACCTTCCGTCCTCAGTGTTTCGTCGACTAGCCCACGACACCTCAAGAGGGCTCGACAGTGACTCTGGCGTCCCAGAGTCACTCCCCTCCGTCCCCCACTCAACTCAGCCCAGCTTACTGACCTCTACTTCCCTCTTGCTGCTGAGACCTAACCACAATCTCACAATCTCTCCGCAACCCAACCATACGTGCCAACCCGTTTGACTAAGGCTGTCGAGCCCCACTGGTGCGTTAATATGCAGTTTCAGTGGCAACGGTTCCGTATGGCATACCACCTACCGCAAAACACAATATCTGCCCAACCACCCGTCAATTACGCAATATACACAGGAACGTAATGACTGTAAATACTATACAACCTATACAAATAAACCAACAGTTGCTACTGAGACCTAACCACAATCTCACAATCTCTCCGCAACCCAACCATACGCGCCAACCCGTTTGACTAAGGCTGTCGAGCCCCACTGGTGCGTTAATATGCAGTTTCAGTGGCAACGGTTACGTATGGCATACCACCTACCGCAAAACACAATATCTGCCCAACCACCCGTCATTCACACAATATACACAGGAACGTAATGACTGTAAATACTATACAACCTATACAAATAAACCAACAGACTCTTCAAGTTTTCAAGAATTCTACGAAACCGTAGCATGGCGGCCTGTACACAGCCAGCTAGAATCTTTCCGTCTCAACCACAGCCAGTTGCTGCTCCTTTCTGCTGCTTCAGATAAGTTCTTTACTGTGCGACGCAACTCTTGGCCACTGAATCCGACGTCTCTGAATAACCGGGTTGCTTCAGTGGCCAGATGAGCATACCCCAGTTTCTTCCTCTCATATACCTCATCTACCGCATCCTCCCATGGCACTGTTAACTCTATCAGTTAAACAATGCGTGCTGATCCAGACCACAAAACAATATCTGGTCGTAGGTTAGTGGTGGCAATCTCAGGTGGAAAAATAAGCCGTTGATCAAGATCAGCCAGCATCTTCCAGTCCCTAGCAGCTTCCAGTTGTCCTGGGCGAGAATTGGTGTTAGCACCTTTTCTTGGTGGTTGCTCGCCTGGGCGGAGGAATATTGTCTTCTGCGTGTAATGTTTTGCTAGAACAGACGGCAACTTATTGGTCATACAACGCTTGCCTTCCAATGCTAACGCCAAACATCGCAATACTTGGTCATGGCGCCAAGTAAACCGACCTTGGCTAAGAGCCACCTTACATCCTGTCAAAATGTGCCTTAATGTGGCAGGTGATGAACACAAAGGACAAGAGGGATCCTCTCCTACCCAGAGGTTTAGGTTCTGCGGTGATGGGAGAACATCATATGTTGATCTAATAAGGAAACTGATCCTACTCTCTTCCATTGACCAAAGGTCTTGCCAGCCCATTTTGCGTTGTTCCACACTCTCCCAGCTCATCCACTCTCCCTGCTTGGCCTGGGAAATGGCCTTTATACATCTCATACTCTCCTCCTGCTTTCGCACCTCTTTGACTACCAGTTTCCTCCTTTGAGCTGGGCCTGCCTTGTGCCATTTAGGAGGAGCTAACCTGAGCCCAAAACCCCCTCTTCCATGCTGCACCTGTCCCATGATATCCCCAATTTGAAGGTCAGCCTTTGCCTCTACTACAGATTTCTTTGCTGACCACTTTCTACCAGTTTTTACCACAGGGGCTACCTCCCTTACACATTTGTCACGTGACTCTGCTAAAGTCATTTCCAGTCTGACCTTGGCACACTTAAACTCCTCGGTTAAAGCAGAGACTAGCAGCTGCAATACTCCTTTACTATAAAGTCCCACTCTGCTGAGGCAGCGTGGAACTCCCAACCATTTCCTGATGTATGAACTTATTAACGCTTCCAGCTTATCCACTGTTGTCAAAGAAACCTCGTACACAGTCAGTGGCCACAGCATCCTTGGCAGTAGACCAAACTGAAAGCACCAGAGTTTTAGTTTGCCTGGCAGAGCGCAGCTGTTTATGCTCTTCAACCCTTCCACTGCTTGTCGTCTAACTTCTCCCACTCGAACTGTGTCCTTTAGATCCCCATCGTAGCATCTCCCTAGACTCTTCACTGGCTTCTGAGAAACTGTTGGTATTCCCTCACCATTAATGAAGAATGTTTTATCCACTACCTTGCCTTTAATTATTGAGATGCTCCTTGATTTAGAGGGCTTAAATTGCATTCGTGCCCATTCAATATTATCTGTTAACCCTCTGGGGTCCGACCCTTTTTCTGGGTCCTGGAGGTGTTCTGACATGCTCTGACATTTGTGCTTTTTTCAGTTATTTGTTAATGGCAAAGGTGTAAATTCACTCTATATAGCACAAACGGGCTACCGTAATATTTGAGCAACATGTATGTACATGTTTGTATTTTTGAGAGAATATTGTTTATGCGTGGTTATTGAAAAAACTAAAACTTAAAGTGTCTGAAATAAGGCCACAAAACACATACTAAATATGTGTCCACAAGACTTTTGACTAATGGGTGTTGTTGCCTAGAGTTTTTGCTTCAAAATGACCTGCCTAATTTTTTACACAAAACAATACATTGATTTAAATTTTATAAGACACCTTTTGTTTGGAAAGGCAATATGCGTGGAGGCGTGTTCACACCTGAGAAGACAAAGGCCGGATAATGTGCCACATACTTAATGAGCTACATACTAATTAGCCTTTCACACGTGTGTCACAGGGTCCCAAAGAATGCAAGGACAAAAGAAATTATCTATTTATACATATTTTACAATTACAAATTGTAACCAATTACAAATAGGTTACAATTACAACAACAATTACAATTCTAACAATATTTCAAGTGTATTCTTTCTTTGTAAAAAGTATACATTTTATCATACGTATTAAAAAACGTTAGGATTCATTAGTTTAAATATTGGAGCAAACACTATAATAACATCTTTGTTGATAATTCAATATACCTACTTTATTTTTGCGAGAGGGAATGAACGGCACAGACACGCGCTGTATAACTTTAGTAAACAAAGCGCACGCCCCTGTGCCGTTCATTCATCATTTAGCCTACACACAGACACGCAATTCATATTTAAACAGTCTTTTTGCAGTTTGCACAGACACTATTCAATATCGCGATTAGAAAAAAAGCACTTGGATGTGTTTATGTTAAAATAACGTTTAATGTTGGTGCGAGTGTGAATGAACAGCACAGACACACGCTGTATAACTGTAGTAAACAAAACGCCTGTGCCGTTCATTCATCATTTAGCCTACACACAGACACGCAATTCATATTTAAACAGACTTTTTGCAGTTTACACAGACACTATTCAATATCGCGATTAGAACGAAGCACTTAAGAATAAATGACTTACTACATCAGCTGGATCGTTGCTCCTCGAAAATGAAACTATACCAGCACTTCGATCTGCTACATTTTCCAGGGTTATTAGATTGTATTATTCCTGACAGCGTAGGGATACGCTGTGTATACAGCAGTAGTAAGATACTACTGAACACAATGTGTTTTATAATCCAGCTGGTGGGCGTTGGCATGTTTGAATAGCTTGCCTTAGATCATTTGCGTTTGAATACAGCTGCGCTCTCCGTGGGCGTGGCACATTAACGCGTAATCAGCATAATAAGCTGGAAAGAAAAAGACTCTCTTTTCATACAGATTACATAAACTGAGAATATTTGTTTTTTATATAAATTAATTCATTTAAAAGAAGAGAGTTCAAGCTTCATTATGGAAAAACACTTGTGCCTGTTTGACAAGTATTCGTGGAATTACCGTTAATTTTCGGAAGCGTTTCAGAATGGACTTAACTGACAGAGGGAAGGCAGATAGGGAGGGTGCGATAGTCGCGCTTTTTTTCTTATCAGTGCAAAAGAAACTCAAAATACTCTGTTGATTTTGATCTTACATATTAAGTGTTGTACATCATTAGATCCTGATAAGTGTCTATTTTTTTTGTGGATACTCACAATAAAAACAAAGTGTTGTGCTTTTCGCCAAATAAAGAAAAACAAACATGATGCGCGTTCTGCGTTCCCTCTGTCAGTTAAGTCCAGAGGGTTAACTTCCCCAATAACCGATTAGTGCAGGCTACCGTTGTAGTCATGGTTGTCATGTCATCCACGTATGCTCTGATTGGTGGTAGTCGCATCCCAGAAGCCAAGCGCTCTCCTCCTACTACCCATTTTGATGCCCTAATGATTACTTCCATTGCCATGGTAAAAGCCAGTGGAGAAATGGTGCATCCTGCCATTATTCCAACCTCTAAGCATTGCCATGTAGTGCTGAATTCTGGAGTTGAGAAACTAAATTGCAAATCTCCAAAATAGGCTTTCACTAAATTTGTTATCGACATCGGTACCCTGAAAAAATCAAATGATGCCCAAAGAAGCTCATGTGGCACTGAACCATATGCATTAGCCAAATCCAGGAATGTCACGTGGAGCTCCTTCCTCTCCTTTTTAGCTGATTGAATTCGTTGCCAGATAACACTGATGTGTTCTAAACATCCTGAGAATCCTGGAATGCCCGCTTTTTGAACTGAAGTGTCAATGAAGCCATTCTTTAATAGGTAGGTTGACAATCTCTGAGCAATAATGCTGAAGAAAATCTTGCCTTCGACGTTTAATAGTGAAATAGGGCGAAACTGACTGATGCTTGTAGCATCTTTTTCTTTGAGTATAAAGACTCCCCCTGCTCGGCGCCATGCTCTAGGTACAACCTGCTTTTCCCAAGCCACTTTTATCAATTTCCACAGAATTCGTAGAACTCCTGAAGCACTCTTGTACACTCTGTATGGAACTCCATTAGGCCCTGGAGATGATGAAGCCCTTGCCTTTCTCACAACCTGCTCTATCTCTTTCCACTTAGGTGCACAGACCTCCATTTGGTATTCTGGTGGATTGACAGGTGGGATGTCTGACGGAATTGACATAGGCTCATGCCTTTTTGCATCTGTATGCGTTTCCTCCAAATATCTCTCCATCTCAACCCTAGATGCTTTTAAAGTGCCATTCTTCTCACTGGTGAATAACTTCTTTACGAATTTGAATGGATCTTTATAGAAATTAGCCCTCGCACGCTCCTTCTTTTTGTAGCGTTTCCGTAGGCGCTCAGCTCTGCGTAATGTTGCAAGCTTATCTTTTATGGCCCTTTGTAAGAGATTGAGTCCCTCCTTCTGACTTTGTTCCGCTCTTTTCCATTGCTTCCTAAGCTGTCTCCTTTCTCTAACTAACCCTTCAATTTTCTGCTGCCGTCTAGACAATCCAGGAGTAGTTTGTACTTTTTCCTTCCTTTTTTCCACACCAAACCTCTCACTTCCATATGCGTAAATGATGTCCCCAAATTTATCCAGCTTCTTTTCAACTGTACCAGTTAATCTTTCCAATGCAAAGCATAGATCTGTGTTTACCGTGTCCCATGCAGTTTTCTCACAAGCTCTTGGCCATCTAACTCCAGGCCTATGCCCGTCGAGGTTCTTTTCTCTCTTTTACTGGTTAGACTGACCGGGTTCACAAGAATCAATGTGTTCATCACTAACTGTGCAAACCCTCCTCTCCTCTATGACAGGGGTGCTGATATCCTGCGAACTGTGGTTTGCTTCCTGTCGCTGGATTTCATTCGACTGACTTGACTGACTTCGTAAGAAGTACTGATCAATGCGAGGCCCTTGTCCCTTCTCCCTCAAGCATTTCATTTTCCCTTGATGAATCTTCAAACCCCTGACCGTTGTCGCCTTGCTCCAGCCACAGACACAAGCTTGGAGTTCAATGGCTTTGCTAACTGCAGAACCTGAACTAGTCTTTTGTGAAGTACTCTCCATACTCATATCCGTTTCCATTCCAAAGTCGTTAACCATGTTGTCCACCATTGAGTCATCTTCCGCCCCTGCTCTCGCAGACTCTAGGGGTATTTTCCTCTTTAATATTGGAAGCCTTGGGCGGGTGTCTCCAGCATCCTGTAAACACAGAGCTGGATACTGCCGACAAGGGTAGCTAACCCTTACCAGCCCCATTGGGGTCTCTTTCCTCCTGTCAGCTGTCTCTCCAGGCTGTCACAAGGTCTTTCCCTTGTTGCCAGCAGCGCTAATCACCGCAGTCACTGGACGTATCCAGATCTTCATGATTTCCATTACACGAGAGTAGATGTTAAAACTTCATGCTGATTTGTACTCGGCTTTCGCCAAGATAAGCACCAACTAAGACGTAGCTTTACAGTAACCTATGCTTCTCCATCCATTTACGCATCTTTCCATCTGGTGACGTAAATCTCCTTCTGTCTGGTGTTAATAGCTGCAGTGTATTTGCTCGTCAGCACACACAACGGCTGCAACCACAGTGCGGTCCCCTCATAACAACCCTCTGGATTGAGCGGAGTAGGGAACATCTCTAGGGTCTTCAAGTGGGCACCTTCCGTCCTCAGTGTTTCGTCGACTAGCCCACGACACCTCAAGACGGCTCGACAGTGACTCTGGTGTCCCAGAGTCACCCCCCTCCGTCCCCCACTCAACTCAGCCCAGCTTACGGACCTCTACATCCCTCTTGCTGCTGAGACCTAACCACAATCTCACAATCTCTCCGCAACCCAACCATACGCGCCAACCCGTTTGACTAAGGCTGTCGAGCCCCACTGGTGCGTTAATATGCAGTTTCAGTGGCAACGGTTCCGTATGGCATACCACCTACCGCAAAACACAATATCTGCCCAACCACCCGTCAATTACGCAATATACACAGGAACGTATTGACTGTAAATACTATACAACCTATACAAATAAACCAACAGTTGCTGCTGAGACCTAACCACAATCTCACAATCTCTCCGCAACCCAACCATACGCGCCAACCCGTTTGACTAAGGCTGTCGAGCCCCACTGGTGCGTTAATATGCAGTTTCAGTGGCAATGGTTCCGTATGGCATACCACCTACCGCAAAACACAATATCTGCCCAACCACCCGTCATTCACGCAATATACACAGGAACGGAATGACTGTAAATACTATACAACCTATACAAATACAAAAAAATGTATAATAAAAACCATAGTCAGAGGTGAGATCAGTGTGTTTTATTTTAAAAGAGGTCTTTCACATTTACATTTGAAGTTGTACTTTTCACAATCACATATAAAAATACATTAAAACAATATGTATCGTTAAAGCACATACATTTTAAAAGAATGAGTTGCAAACATGTTCTAGAATTAAAATGATATCATGCAAATGGTTTTATTTTCTAACATATGTTTGGAGAAAAGTTGTACTTTTACAATTAACTAGTGTTTAAAGGTATTAAAAACGTTGTATAATGTTAAAAAAGGTCTTACATTTTTACAAAACTCCGTTTTGCTGAAAAAGAAGAACAAAGGCATTATAAAAGGTTTTGTGAGAAACGCTGTGAAACACTTGCGATCACTTCCGCGCTCCTACCAGAAATGGCTGAACGGGATTGGTACGGTGCACCAGACACTGACTCCTCCCACGACACACCTCCACACCTGGACCGTGGGAAATAGAACACAGAGTTCCCACGCACGCACACATCACACACACACACACACACACACACACATCTCCACACCTAGACCACGGGTGATAGAACACTGAGTTACCCCACACACACACACACATGTCTAATTGGTCAGCTACGACTGATGCTTACGATGACGTCACTCTAAGGGTTTTCCCCTCCGTGGCGGTCTGTTTAAAAACTCCACGATTTCAACGCAAAATACGCTCGTGATTGTGGATTATTAGATCTATTCAGGTGCAATGGCTATGGCAACAGAACCCAAGACCCCCGAGAGAAACATTTGCGAGGCTATGGAGGATTTGACTCTAGCTCCTCAGAAGAAGCATGGTCCTTGTTTAACAAGATTTCTCCATGAATCGAGGGACGATGTGGAATATGTTTTTCATTTGTCTGGCGGCCATTCGTGCAAGTACAATTTTGACAAGACCAACCGGGAAGTCAGATTGATTAATGTGGATAACGATGAGAGATTTACAAGGAATACAACAGAGGATCCGCATCTGTTTTTCACAGAACGAGACTGGATCTTATTTTCACCTGCGTTTGGAAAGATATGAAACAAGGGCGCGACGAGCCCCTCTTCGTAGCGGAGTGGAGCGGTCTAACGATGGGTACAAAATACAGGCTCCTGGCGGACAACGTTAACAAACACGCAGAGGATTACATTTACATCCTTTGCACTGATTTTGGGGTAGATGTACCCGAACGGGCATGGCCTATCTCGGAGGATAACCACCTTAATTACTACGATTTAAAATTAATGTTTCAGTGGAAGGATATGCTTGTGCTGGGAGACATTTTTGCCAAAATTGATAAACTTTTCAAGTGGTGTGATGCGTATGAGCGCTACAATAATATTAAAGTGAAGCTCTTTCACCCCGAATGGTGCACGCCCAGTAGGAGGGGTGTTCAAATAGCACCGCCCACATTCTACAACCATTAAAAAGACCTCCCCTTGACAACTCAACTCATTCTGCATTATGTCTCAAGAAACCGTCACCCCTGGATTCCCCCCTCATGGAGGTGTTGATGGATACACGCAAACAGGATTATCAAATGCACCGGAAAGAAGCGTCGACTGGATGAATAAATTTTGTACAGATCTTGGATATCACAACTTGCCGTTCTTCACGAACTACGGAGCTAATGGGCCCGTTACAAATGCAGGTACAGCACCTCTTGTGAACGCTGACACGTCTGCTGATGAGCCAGACGGGTGTCTCGGTGATACTGGACATCAGATTATTAAATGTTTAGATAGAATTATATTGGAATATTTGATCGATAAACGGATGAAACAGAACTGCGATGGCTGTATCGTAGACCACCCATCCCAAACGAGGCATTCGTGTTTGTTCGAACCACCTGGATATTATTTCTATGGTTGTTTTAACGAGATCAGCCTGAAGGTTCTCAGACCGGAGCTAAAAACTATCCTGGCTCAATCGCTGAGTCTGTATGGTGCTACACCACATCTGCAAAGAATCCAAGGTGCCGTCGAAACAATCTTGTTTGAGCTTAAGGATGAAATGTACATTGTGGAGCAGCTGGGATCTATCAGACAGAAACTCGTGGATGAAAGTTGTGAGGAAATTATTTACTCCGCTGTCGAGAAGTGGAAACTTGCCGCTGCTGAAGACCCTGAACCTGACGTTGTGTGAAAATGTGGAACCTCTGCACATTCTGGATTATCAAATATTTCTTTTAACTGCGTGTTAAATGTGAATTATCAACCCTGCTGTACAACATTATCGATGATAATCATGCTACAAACACCGGAAAATCTGTGGATGATATACGTCTAACGAAATTAACGAGTCAAATGAATGCTGTGCGGAAGTCATCGGACCAATGGAGTAATATGGTGAACATATCTGTAAACCACAAATGTACGACTATCAAAAACATTCTCGATCTAATGCCTGAAAATGCTGATTCCCTTAAAATAGGAAACATATTATGTCTATGCACGTATGTAACTGATGTTTGCAAATTATTAAGAAATTAAGATTCTGATATTTGTAAAATTATTGATATTTTAGTTGAATTCATCCTGGAGAAAAATTTTGAAATGTGTGTGGAATTTCTTTTGACGTTTGGATGATACACGATTAAACCCTTGTAACCCTGTACTTTTTCTATTCTAAAATAAAAATGATTATGTTGATATACCCTTTTGAGTGTGACTATGTATGTAAAAATAAAAATAAAAAAGAATAAAAAACCTGAACAACATTGTAAGTGGTCCGTTATTTTCTGAAATAAATTAATAGATATTCCTGAAATAAAAAAACTTTATTGTTTGGTGATTGTTTGTAAAATAAAAACTGAACAACAATGCAAGTGATTCAGTATTGTCTGAAAAAACTCATAGTGTCGACATGTCAGAGCTAATGAAGAAGATTTACTACGACCCTACAAATTCTGGTGCTTTTGGTGGTAAGGATAGATTAAAACAGGCTGTATTGCAGGAATACAACGTAAGACTATCTGATAAAGAGGTGACTGACTGGCTCTCCAGTCAAGACGCATACACTCTTCATCGTACTGCACCAATAAAATATAAACGGAATCGTGTGGTAGTGTATGGAAAAGACCACCAATTTCAAGCTGATTTGGTTGATATGACGACATACTCGAAACAGAATGATAATATTAAATACATAATTACGGTTATTGATATTTTCAGTAAATTCGCTTGGATGCGTGTACTGAAAAATAAGACGGAGCCAAAAGTGACTAAAGCTTTATTGTCTATACCTATAAAGCTACAAACAGATAAGGGCACAGAGTTTTTCAATAAACATTTTCAGCAGATGACAAAAAAATATAACATACATCAATTTGCCACAGCCAGTGATCTGAAAGCGTCGGTGGTTGAACGATTTAATCGAACATTAAAAGGTTGAATGTGGAGATATTTAACGGCTATAAATTCTAAACGGTACTGTGATATACTTCAAGATCTGACAGAGGGGTATAATTCCAGTTATCATAAGTCCATTAAAATGCGACCGGTGGACGTGAATAAAGAAAATGAAGATGTAGTGTTTAATAATTTATATGCGAAAATACATAAAGAGACACCCAAATTTAAATTCTCAATTGGAGATGTCGTGAGAATCTCTAAAGTCCGCTATATTTTCGCCAAAGGATACAAGCAAAATTATACTGAAGAATATTTCACAATATCCGCATGCATTCCACGTATACCCCCTGTATATCGGTTACAAGACTATGACGGGGAAATTATCGCTGGTAGTTTTTATGAGCAAGAACTACAGAAGATTATTGTGAGTAATGATTCATCTTTCAAGGTTGAAAAAATACTGAATAAACAACGCCGAGGGAAAGTCATGTACGTGTTAGTCAAGTGGTGGGGGTGGCCTTCTAAATTCAATAGCTGGATTCCTAAAAAACAGGTGATGGATCTTCAAACCACCTTAAAGGGACACTCCACCCATTTGCATTAACCTCTTAACCTTCTTCAGTGCGCCGGCGCACTGACGCGTTTTTTGTTTATTTAGTTCAAATTTACTATCAGATTTAATGTTATACCTTGACAAACTATACATCTTTAAAAAGATATAATACTCAAGATTCAGTATGTGACCACTATTGTATTCTGAGAAACTTATAGTGACAGTTATGTCTTAATTTGTGTCAGGAGTTATGAAATGAAAAAATGAGTCGATACCTTTAATATGAATTATGAACGTCAGCTGGTCCATTCATAAAAAACACTCCGTGCTGTCGTCATGACAGCGATTCACAAAACATCGTCCCTCAGGGCTTTAGCTCAAAAATGTGCAGACTCTTCCGCCCTCTAACCAGCCGTCAACACACACAAACATTTAGAAATTTGTTGCTGTTAAAACAGCAGTTGAGAGCTCAAAGCTCGCGATCACCGCTGCACTCGCGCTGTAGAACACCAGCACTGAGAGAGTCTTCCTGAAGAACACCGACACACTCGCTCGTTCGTTTGTTGTAAACAACAGCACTCTCAGAGACATCAAACGATCGGCTCCGAAGCGAAAGGCAACTAGTGCGTGCATCCACTTCCGTATTTATACCCGCGCTGCAGGGGCGGAGTGTGTGATGTGAATCACGCACGCCGATTACATTGGCTCGTTCAATAGTACTCGAAGAGGACGGGCTCTCTAGCGAGATCCCATTCAGTCGTTCGTCGACTACGTCTGACGTTATCGACTGAAAGGGAACCTTCATTTTATAATTTTAGACAGGATTATTCATGTTTGTCTTTTGTGTTCATTTTCAGCTAGGTAGAAATTGATAGGGGAAACATTAAACGGCACAACCCAGAAAAAGATTATTTACAATTTATTGAAAATGTTATCATAATGGCAAAGGCCACATCCAGTCTGTGAGCACTTATTTTTTCTGGGCTTTTCATAGAAGATCTCTAAGGCTCTTTGGTAATTAAATGCTATTGTGGGGTATTTTATGTTTTTGCAAGAAGTCTTATGCTCATCTAGCCTGCATTTATTTAATCAAAAATACAGAAACAACAGTAGCCTAATATTGTAAAATATGATTACATGTTCTTTTTAATCTTTTTATTAATCGAATCTTTAAAAAAAAAAAGAGCATCACATATCATCATATTAGAATGATTGTCAAAGTGTCACTTTGTATGTGCCTGCTAACCTCAGCTCCTCCATGGTCCCCATCCGCCTTTCTCTTCACCAACCAGTAGACTCATTGGAAAAAATAAATATGATCAGGACTATGAGCAGTAAGTTATACTTCCTCGTCCTCATGGAGAGCGCAGTTCGTACCGCTTTCTCCTTTCCACAAGCACTTGCTCTCACGTGACGTCTGTCCTTGCTATGCAACAATGAACAGAGGCACGCTTGGAAAAACATCTCAGGTTACGAATGTAACCTATGTTCCCTGAGACAGGGAACGAGACAATACGTCATCGACGCTATGGGGAACGCCTCAGGCGTGACAGGTGTCTGAAATCAAGTATCAACTCACTGCAATCATGTTGACCGGCGACAGCCCGTGCTTCATCAGCTCGAATGATGAGCACGCAACCTGGATGTATAAAAAGGGTGCCTTGAGACCGTGACAACATCCTATCGTCTGAAGGGACTGTTGCAGGCAGGCCCCGAGGTATGGCAGGGAGACGTATTGTCTCATTCCCTGTCTCAGGGAACATAGGTTACAGTCGTAACCTGAGACGTTCCCTTTCGAAGGGAACTCAACAATACGTCATCGACGCTATGGGGAACGAAATACCCACTCCGCCATGCTGAGGGGAGTGCATGCCCAAGGGCAGTGATAACCGTCAGAACCAGTAATTCGAAGAACACTGAAACCACTCACCCTAAGGTCACATTGGGCTGTCAGTGACAGCACTCCCTACCGGTCATAGCCCAAGCTAATGAGCCGAGAAACTGCCAGAACATAGTTAATGGGGGAAATATCTGGGCCAGCTCAAAGGCTTAGGACCACAACTTCCTAATAGAAGGGGTCACTTCTAGGGAGTGTGGCTAGGGGACCCAAGGGACCGACTGGCACCTACTGGCCATTGCCTGTCTGTCCGAGACAGAGCCTCCGGAAAGTGCCTTGGATAAGGTATCCGAAAAACCGAAGGCCTGCGAAGCTGGCAGAAAACCATTCAGTTCCGGATCACAGAGACGGGATTCCCCAGAGAGTGTGACTCAACCTCAAGAAATGACGGAAGATGTCCACTCAATCCATGGGTCTACCCAGTGTTCGTTCTGAACACTGAGAAAGTAAGAGGGATCAAAACCAGGAAGGTCTTCTGAAGCCGAAGACCTGATGACCCCCCATGTGTGGAGCTCCAGTACATGAGGGCTCATATCAGGAAGGCCGGTGAGGCCTGAAACCTGACGACCACAGCATGTGGAAGTTCATACTCAGGAAGGCCCATGCGGCCTGTAACCCGGCGACCACAGTATGTGGCAGCTCATATTCAGGAAGGCCGGGTGAGGCCTGTAATCTGGCGACCACAGTATGTGGGAGCTCATATTCAGGAAGGCCGGGTGAGACCTGTAACCTGGCGACCACAGTATGTGGGAGCTCACATTCAGGAAGGCCGTGTGAGGCCTGTAACCTGGCGACCACAGTATGTGGGAGCTCATATTCAGGAAGGCCGGGTGAGGCCTGTAACCTGGAGACCACAGTATCTGGGAGCCCATATTCAGGAAAGCCGGGCGAGGCCTGTAACCTGGCGACCACAGTAGGTGGGAGCTCATACTCAGGAAGGCCGGTGAGGCCCAAAACCTGGCAACCACAACCTGTGGGAGCTTACTTTCAGGAAGGCCTGGTGAGGCCTGTAACCTGGCGACCACAGTATGTGGGAGCTCATATTCAGGAAAGCCGGGTGAGGCCGGAGCTCATATTCAGGAAGGCCGGGTGAGGCCTGTAACCTGGCGACCACAGTATGTGGGAGCTCATATTCAGGAAGGCCGGGTGAGGCCTGTAACCTGGCGACCACAGTAGGTGGGAGCTCATATCAGGAAGACCAGAGAGGCCTATAACCTGGCGACCACAGTAGGTCGTACTCAGGAAGGCCGGTGAGGCCTGAAACCTGGCAACCACAACCTGTGGGAGCTTACTTTCAGGAAGGCCTGGTGAGGCCTGTAACCTGGCGACCACAGTATGTGGGAGCTCATATTCAGGAAGGCCGGGTGAGGCCGGAGCTCATATTCAGGAAGGCCGGGTGAGGCCTGTAACCTGGCGACCACAGTATGTGGGAGCTCATATTCAGGAAGGCCGGGTGAGGCCTGTAACCTGGCGACCACAGTAGGTGGGAGCTCATATCAGGAAGACCAGAGAGGCCTATAACCTGGCGACCACAGTAGGTCGTACTCAGGAAGGCCGGTGAGGCCTGAAACCTGGCGACCACAGCATGTGTGACGTGTAGAAGCCCATCACCAGGAAGGCCGGTGAGGCCTGTAACCTGGCGACCACAGTATGTGGGAGCCCATAACCAGGAAGGCCGGGTGGGGCCTGTAACCTGCCACAGAATGTGCCGGGCCACAGTATCTGAGAGCTCACATTCAGGGAGGCCGTGTGAGGCCTGTGACCTGACATGTCGAAGCCCATCACCAGGAAGGCCGCGTGAGGCCTGCAACCTGACAACCACAGTATGTGGGAGCTCACAGTCAGGGAGGCCGGTGAGGCCTGAAACCTGGCGACCACAGCATGTGTGACGTGTAGAAGCCCATCACCAGGAAGGCCGGTGAGGCCTGAAACCTGGCGACCACAGCATGTGTGACGTGTAGAAGCCTATGACCAGGAAGGCCGGTGAGGCCTGTAACCTGGCGACCACAATGTGTGGGAGCTCATAACCAGGAAGGCCGGCTGGGGCCTGTCATCTGGCGACCACAGTGTGCGGGAGCTCATAACTAGGAAGGCCGGATGAGGCCTGTAACCTGGGGACCACAGTGTGTGGGAGCTCATAACCAGGAAGGCCGGATGATGCCTGTAACCTCGTGACCACAGTATGTGTGAGCTCACACTCAGGGAGGCCGGGTGAGGCCTACAACCTGACAACCACAGTGTGTGGGAGCTCATGTTCAGGGAGGCCGGGTGAGGCCTGCAAACTGACAACCACAGTGTGTGGGAGCTCACATTCAGGAAGGCCGGGTAAGGCCTGTAACCTGACATGTGGAAGCTCATAACTCGGAAGGCCTGTAACCTGGCGACCACAGTATGTGGGAGCTCGACTCACAACCTTGCTTACCAAACATGTCCCCGGCTCTGTATAGGAGGCGAGTTCTGAAAAAGAAGAGAAAAATGTTATTTGCGCAAAAGAACATTTTCACTCAGCATAAAAACCTGCAGCATGCGGAATGAGTCAGAAACTCAGTAACCCCCTCTTTTTTTTTCTTTTTTTTTTCTTTACTGTTTCACAAGTAAAGGTAAGGCGCTCCTATCAACCAAGCTGAAGCGGGCCATCAGAGAATTCATGAACTCATCATGGGCCCCGCCCCAGACCTGATGTAGGAGGAGCCTGGGAGCGATGGTGGTTAGGAGACAAGATCCAGGGAGTTGATGTTAACGTTTGGTCTGAGAACGTTTGCTCTGGATCACCTCCCTGAGATCGTGCCTCCCGCGGGAGTTACGCCTTCTGCGCACCCTGCTCCCTCTGCTCGGAGACTGACCAGAGGCGAGACAGTTGGCCAACGTCTCGTCCACTGGTGGCATCGACACATACCTGTGCTCCGCGGCCCCATCCACAGCAGCGAAATTTTTCTGCTGATGCAGATGAAGACGCGCAGAGAACGGGTTCTTCCATGCCTTCTTGATCTCAGAGTGGAGATCAGGAAGGAATGGAAGGCTCATCCGGGCTGGTGGCTTATGGGAAGGAAGGAATCGATCGTCCAAAATACCACGAGCAGGTTCCTCCCGGACGCGCCTCCACTGTAGCTGCAATCTGTTGGTGGCGCGCCCCATAATGTCCACCAACTCAGCATACACTGGGCAGGAGGGCTGAGATAGTTCAGTCTCAACCGAACTGACATCATCAGCAGCCAACTCCTGCCCGGCCCGAAGAGAACCAGTTACAGATCCATCAGAAAGAGAAAGAACCTCTTCAACATTGATCTGTAACTCACCCTCGTCAGCTGGCAGATCATCCGCGAGGTTAACGCCCCTCTCCAGACGATCTGCCAGGTCCATCTGAGAGCCCCACGTGCTCAAGCGTTGCCGAGCCTCAGCCCGAGCGGGACCGCAACCGCGGGGTTCAGATGCCGCGCCCACTTCCCTCGAGAAGTGGGACAGACGAGAGCGGAGAGTTCTGATAGAAAAACTCTCACAGTTTGCGCAGGAAGCTCCCTCGAGAGCTTCCCGCGCATGCTCTTCCCCCAGGCAGAAAACGCACAGATCGTGTGAGTCCTCCGGTGTCAGATATCTGGGACATTGGTCGGCACACTTGCGAATGGAATTCTTCCTCTTCTCTGCACGCTTCATTTTCCTAGCTCATATCTTTCAAACAGACAAACAGTCCCTGAAGACGAAAAAGATGTTGTCACGGTCTCAAGGCGCCCTTTTTATACATTCAATTCAATTCAAATTTATTTGTATAGCGCTTTTCACAATACATATTGTTTCAAAGCAGCTTTACAGAAAGTGCATTTCAGAAAAGTACATAGAAAAAATACAGTTAGTTAATCATGTATTAATTTAGGGCATAACATATCGCCGGCGTTGAGTCATCTCTTCACAGGCGTCGAGTCGTCTCTTCACAGGCGTTTAGTCATCTCATCGCAGGTGTTGGGAACTCTGAAGTCTCCGTGAGAGGCTGGATACAAACTGGAGCTGACGAACGCCATTTACAGCAGATAACAGCAGAAAAGCAAATGGGAAATAATTAGCATAGCTGCTGTTCATAAAATTAATGCATTCAATCTGATTCAACAGTAGTATAAAAGGTAAGCATTATGTGAATGCTTGGCTAAAGAGATGCGTCTTTAATCTAGTTTTAAACTGGGACAGCGAGTCTGAACCTCGAACAATATCAGGAAGGCTATTCCATAGTTTAGGAGCTAAATGCGAGAACGCCCTCCCTCCTTTAGTGGACTTAGATATCCTAGGAATGACCAGAAGCCTAGAATTTAGTGATCTTAAAGAACGCGATGGATTGTAGGGCGATAGAAGGTCTATTAAATACACAGGAGCTAAACCATTTAGGGCTTTATAGGTCAGTAGTAGTACTTAGTAATTGATACGGAACTTAATAGGTAACCAGTGTAGAGATGATAAAATTTGTGTTATATGATCATATTTTCTTGACCTAGTAAGAACTCTAGCAGCTGCATTTTGCACTAACTGTATCTTGTTTATTGAGGATGCAGGACAACCAGCTAATAAAGCATAACAGTAATCTAGTCTTGAGGTCATGAATGCATTAACTAACTTTTCTGCATCAGAAACAGATAGCATGTTACGTAGCTTAGCAATATTTCTAAGGTGGAAAAAGGCTGTTCTTGTAACATATGATATATGATTTTCGAAGTTGTGGTCTAGTATAACACCCAGGTCTTTTACTGTAGTGGATAAAGTAACAGGACATCCTTCTAAATTAAAGTTGTATTGTACGAGGTTTTGTGGGTAGTTTTTTGGACCAATAAGTAATGCCTCCGTTTTATCTGAATTTAATAGCAGGAAATTACACGTCATCCAGCATTTCATATCTTTAAGACACTCTTTCAATTTAGATAAGTTAGTGTTTTCATCTGGTCGTGATTAAATATATTATTGAGTGTCATCAGCATAACAGTGGAAATTAATTCCATGTTTTCTTATAATATTACCAAGTGGCAGAATATATATTGAGAATAGCAGAGGGCCTAACACCGATCCTTGCGGCACGCCATAGTCTACTGACGTTATCTTCGATTTTTCCCCTTCTATTTTTCCCCATTTAAACAGACAAAATGGTAACGGTCTGATAAGTACGATCTAAACCAGCTTAATGCCTGTCCCTGAACACCAGTATAGTTTTGTAGTTGATCCAAGAGTATTTTATGATCTATAGTGTCGAACGCAGCGCTAAGATCGAGTGGAACTAGTATTGAGATACAGCCTTGGTCAGAAGCTAAAAGTAAATCATTTGTAATTTTAACTAGCGCAGTTTCTGTGCTATGATGCGGTCTGAATCCTGACTGAAATTTTTCATAGATATAATTTTCTTGCAAGAAAGAGCACAATTGAGCGGACACAACTTTTTCTAGTATTTTAGACATAAATGAAAGATTTGAAATGGGTCTGTAATTTGCTAGGTTATTTGGATCTAATTGCGGTTTCTTAATGAGAGGTTTTATTACTGCCAGCTTGAATATTCTTGGAACATGACCTAAAGATAAAGACGAGTTAATAATATTGAGAAGAGGCTCTTCCACTTCAGGTAACACTTCTTTCAGTAGTTTAGTGGGTATTGGATCTAATAAACATGTTGTTGGTTTAGATGCAATGATAAGTTTATTTAGCTCTTCCTGTCCTATAGTTGTAAAGCGGTGTAGTTGTTCTTGAGGGGCGATAATTGAGGCTGAATCATAAGACACCATAAAACATTGTACATTTACAATTGTGTTTCTGATGCTTTCTATATTCTCAGTGAAGAAATTCATAAAATCATTACTACTTTACTGTAACGAAATATTTTGCTCTGGTGATGTCTGTTTATTTGTTAGTCTGGCCACAGTGTTAAATAAGAACCTTGGATTATTTTGGTTATTTTCTATTAGTTTGCGGAGATGCTCAGCCCTGGCTGCTTTTGGAGCCTTTTTATAACATGACATACTACCTTTCCACGCGATTCTAAAGACCTCTAAATTAGTTTGTTTCCATATACGCTCTAAGTTACAAGTTTCTCTCTTGATAACATGCGTAGCACTGTTGTACCATGGTGCTTTAGTTTTCTCTCTAACCTTTTTTAATCTAATTGGTGCAACAATTTCTAATGTACTAGAGAAAATGGTGCTCAAACTGCTAGTCATTTCCTCTAGATCATCTGTTTGTTGGGGTTCACTGAGCAGCTGAGATAGATCAGGTAAGCTATTTGAGAATCTATCTATAGTGGTTGGAAGGATTGTTCTGCCTGGTCGATAACGTGGCGCAACATGACAAATTTCAGCAGTGCGTATTATGCAAGTTACCATGTAATGATCAGTGACATCATCACTTTGCTGTACAATATCTATATCGGTTGGATTGGTTCCATATGATATAATTAAATCTAGTGTATGATTTAGACGAGGAGTGGGACCACTGACGTTTTGCTTGACCCCAAAGGAGTTTAATAAATCTGTAAACGCAGCCCCTAACGCATTATTTGTGTTATCTACGTGTATGTTAAAATCTCCAACAATTATTGCTTTATCGACATTGACCAATAGATCTTAGAGAAAGTCTGCAAATTCTTTTAGGAAATCAGCATAGGGCCCTGGAGGTCTATATACATTAGCTAAGGCTAGAGATAATAGGGATTTTTTTCTTACATCTAGGAGCGTAACATTTAGCACAAGTACTTTAAACAAATTAAACCTGTGACCTGTTTTCTGAGTAGCATTTAGAAGATCTCTATAGATTGTTGCAACACCGCCACCACGACTGATCAGACGGGGCTCATGCTTGTAACAGTATCCTGGTGGAGTAGACTCATTTAGACCGAAATACTCATTTAGTTTAAGCCAGGTTTCAGTAAGGCAAAATACATCGAAACTATTATCTGTGACCATTTCATTTACAATAACCGCCTTAGGTGTGAGCGATCTAATGTTTAGAAGACCTAGCTTTAGAAATTGTTTTTGTTCACTGATATTGAGATTTTCTGGTTTAATTACAATAAGATTTTTCCTAGATCCTACAGTAGATTTATTATTTGGCCTCACTAAACGAGGAATAGACACAGTTTCTATATAATGTTCTATACTACTTGTATCAATTAAGTTGGGACAGAAAAGATTGTGATTTGGACTTTGACTTACTAGTCAGATGGTGTGTAACGTCTTGGAGATGTTGTCCGACAGAACAGCCGCTCCGATTCTTCTGGGGTGCAGGCCATCAGCATGGTAGAGCCTAGGTCGCTCCCAGAACAGATTCCAATTATTTACAAAGAGCAGTTTCTGTTCATTACACAGTGACATTAACCATTAATTTAGTGCAAATAATCTACTGAAACTTTCCTGTCCTTGTCGGTACGTGGGAAGCAGTCCAGACACGATGATCGTTGCTTCAGGCGATGTGCTGCGTACCGTCTCGATCAGGCTCCTGTAGTCCTTCTTCAGAACCTCCGTCTGCCGCAGCCTGATGTCGTTCACTCCTGCGTGCAGCACAACAGCTCAGACGCGCTCGTCACCGTTCAGGATCTCGGGAACATGTGCAGCGACATCTAGAACACGAGCACCAGGAAAGCAGTGAGTGCGCACATTACCCTTACCTGAGGTAGCATGGACATGATGGACGATGGAATTGCCGATAATCACGGCGTTGTCGCGTTCCGACTCGCGAAGAGGGGAGAAGCGGTTCCGGGTGGAGATCTCGAAGGCCGGGAGGGGTGGAGAGGTTCTTGGTCTGGTCCTGGCTCGTGTCTTCCGCTGAGGGATCACCCAGGGTCCATGGTGTTGTGTCGGTGCCGGAGTGAATGAAGCCAGGGATGATTGCGTCCTGGGTGCTTGCGTCCTGTGCAGAGAAACACACGGAGTAGACGAGGTCGGACTCAAAAAGTTACTAACCACTGACTTGTGAGCATCGGCGCGTCAAGCGCTAAACGCCGATCTCGCAGCTCGGCTTGCCTCTCTAGTAGATCACGGATCTGCTTCTCCACGGACTCCAGCTCCAACAGCACCGAATGCAGCTCGAATGTGTCCTCACCTGCACTCAGAGGTAACGTTAGACACACATCCGATATATTCGCCATTATAATAGATGAACAGTAAATTAGTAGTGATACTACCAATATCACTACTAATTTAGGACTGAAATCCTGGATATAACCCTTATCCTTTCAGTGAAACGGGTGTAAATGAGACGATCGATAGGCTAGAGGTCACGCGTGCAATGCTAGCGGGCTAAAGGCTAGTAGCGGAGATTCGGAAAGTTGGATCTAAGTAGCGATGTCAAAGCAATTCGATTGTTTTTTATAAGGAATAGTATCGAAGATGTAAATGTAAATGAAGTGAATGTCGTGATATTACTGATCATGGAAAGATTTTGCAGCGGCGCTGAAAATCCAGCGGCGCAGCGAATACATTGTAGTGGAAACACTGCACTTAATATACTTGAAGTTGTTTCAAAATAATACATTTAATACGCACTTAGTATAGTACAATTTAAATATATATTTATTTTTCACCTGGGTATATTCCTTGTATGTTTCGTAGACACTCATAATGAATTTGTAATGTAGCCTACTTGTAACACAAATAAAGTACACTTTAATATCACTAATCAAGCATATAATTAGTCCCTACACAGGCATATACTTAAAGTATACTAAGTATACTTAAAGTTTTCCCAATTTAGTACAAAAGTACACTAAATACACTTAACACTACTACAGTTTAATTACTACTAAAATATACTTCGTACAAAATTAGTTGTTTCAAAATAGCACACTTCATGTTAACTAGTCATTAACACACTTGAAATATACTGATAATTAGTCTGGCTGCAAGTATACTTAGCATTTTTGTTTTTCACCAGGGAAGGTTTCTCCACCAAGTACTAAGGCATGTTTTGCTTGGGGATCAAATACTTATTTCACTTACTGAAATGCAAATCAATTTATAACCTTTATATTATGTGTTTTTTCTGGATTTTTTGGTTGATATTCTGTCTCTATCTATTAAAATAAACCTACCATAAAAATGATAGACCCTTAATTTCTTTGTAAGTGGGAACTTACAAAATCAGCAGGGGGTTATAATTACACAGTAGACTACATTTCTTGCAAATCCTCATGAAACTTTCCTTTATCTTTAACTGGCAAATAAATTATGTGAGCTACAGTTTCTGTTTCAAGAAATGTCTACCTCTGTTAAACATTAATTTTTCACAAAGATCCTCCCCTTTTGATACGCTATAAAATGAGGACTGAAACGGGCATATTACTTCATTCAGCTCCTGATCAAAGATGGATCTGCAGATCTCAGTTTTTCTTCTTGTCCTTCTTTTCACTGCAGGTACAAAGACAAATAACTTTTGTAAGTTACTGGGTACAAATACAGATAATTGATGTCTCTTTCTGTCTTTTTTATTACTCAAGGACACTCTCTCCAGTGTTATAAGTGCGACAGTCAGACGAGTTCTTGTGCAGATCAAACGGTTCAATCATGTCCAGTTGGATCTTCTTGGTGTTCTTCTTGGAGTATAGCAGGAGTAGAAATTGGTGAGTCCAATATGATTTAAAGTTAGAGATGCTGCTATTATTTACTGGAGCATTTTCTGATGGAATTAACTATTTGAATCACAAAATATTCTACAAATATATATATTTTTTTTTTTCCTCAGATTGTTATGATCTGTGTTTAAAAAAAATGTGTAAACATTCTAAATGTTTACACTTACAGTATAAATCAATTTTCCAGTTTAATTGGTCTTTCATGTATCATTTATATATTTTAGGTGACATTACTTCTAAAGTGATGGGTAAAGGTTGTAATTCTTACTGTGAAAGTTGGTCCGTAAACTTCGGCTATGAAAGGAGGACCTCTTCCTGCTGTAACACAGACCTGTGTAACCGCCAAGATCCAGGTATTGTACTTAAATGACAATGTGCAAATCTTCTGTAAAGTCACCTTCATTTTGCTTCTTAAATGACATTAAATCAGAAAATAAAACACAGGGTGTGGCTTTCTGTCATGAACTGATTGAATGGAGCAGATAAAAGACAGTTATTTCATTAGATATTTTGTACAGAAAATAAAACAAAAAGAATACTTGTTTTCCTTCTGTAGATTCCGTCCCGAATGGAAAGAAATGTTATACTTGTGATGAAAAGAGCTGCTCAAAAACACTGAGCTGTTCAGGGGACGAAGACCGCTGCTTTACAACAACAGGTGAGAATCTGGAAAAGGAAGAAGATCATTAAACTTTTAAACTCTCTTATATTTAAACATTTGATTCAGATCACACATACCAATGTACAGCTTAGACTGAATCAGTATTTATTTTTTGTTTTTCTTCTTTCTTTTCATCAGATAATTTTGATGGCCCGTTAATGGTTACAAAAGGCTGTGTCTCTAAATATCTTTGTGTTGGCACGACATCGGTTAATGTTCGGGGCATCTCATGTTGTGAGGGGAACCTGTGTAACGGTGCTCAGAGTGTCACCCAGAGCTTCCTGTTCCTCAGCTGTTCTCTGCTCTCTTACTTCCTGATGCACTGAATCCAGCAGCTCTACAGATTCTACATCAGACACGCTGCACTGAATAATTTCTCTGCATCTTTGGTGTTCTGATGTGATTTTTTGCTGGGAAATTCTGATGTGACATTTTACGAAATAAAATACTACCTTGTTCCTGAGGTCATAATTAATAAAGCTTGTCATGTTGTAAAACAGTCAGATTAAATTCTGCAATATTAAAAATCTTTTATTTCTTAAAAAAATTAAAGGGATAATTTTTTACTTACCTTGGTGTTGTTCTAACGCCGTATGTCCTTCTTTGTTTTTCGGACCTCAAAAAAAATAAAAAAATAAATCCGCTTCTGCTCGTCCATATAATGTCAGTGAATAGTGACCAGTATCAAGCTTTTTAAAAGATGCAGAAGTATCAGAGAATGGTCCCATGCACAACATGAACAACTAAGGTAGAGTACATTAAATTTAGCATAAGGTTATGATGATATCAGCTGTTAAGCAGAGTTTCCTGCAAGAGATTCCTGCCAGTCCTGTTCTTTCTATTGTAAGTTAAATGAGTAAGTTAAGTGGCTCTTGGTGGCCCTGTCCCAGTCTTTGAATAGTTAGGCTGATAGGATTAGGATTGGTAACACTCTAGAGTCTAGGTCGGGTTCCTAAACTTGGATACCCCATTTGCATGCTTTGTTTAAGGTCGTCACCCAGGTGCTTTGTCTCCATTTCTAAGCACTGCCCTCTAAAGCCGTGTTTCCACCGCAGGAACTTTCCCCAGGAACTAGGAACTTTGGGGTGGTACTCTGTGTGTTTACACCGCAGGAACCAGGGTCTAAATTAAGTTCCGGGTAAAAATTTCCCCCCCAGAAAGTCCCTGCTGGCGAGGTAGTACTTTTTCAGCGTTCAGGAACTTTCGGGGTGAGACTTGTGCGCTGAACATGCTAATTGGTTGAGCTCACATCACATTTGATTCGTTGACTCCACACAGCATTTTATTTAAGCCGCCATTTTTAAAAATCGCGCTTCCTGGCTTCGTGCAGTAAAGAGTTGTCTGGAAATTAATATGGAGTTTACAAAAAAAATACGACGAGAGCAAAACGCACTTAAAACTCAAAACAAACTCACAGACTGGGAGGAGCAGTCGCACGTAGTTCAACGTCACCAGACTAATCTTCCCGGTACTTTAGTCCGCGGTGTAAACGCAATAAGCAACCGGTCTGGGGCAAAAAAAGTTCCAATGAAAAAAGTTCCTGGGACAAATAGTTCCTGGTAATTGCGGTGGAAACGCGGCTTAAATGTATCTAAACTACAATGTAAAGTCCCCCTAGTCAGACTTGATGATTGCAGCTACCGAAAGCTCATGTTCTCAATAAAGAATCCTGCTGAAGATACAACCAAGTCTCCTGGTCTTCGCTTCTGAGTTTCCTACACCTCGGTCATCTGATCTTCTGTCGACGGCCCACATTAATGATACTCTATTAACACCGCAGTTGCATTTCAAGCTCGACATGAAATCCAATGGCCTCAACATACTATGACTCACTATGTCGTGGCCATGAAAAACTAAGTGAACTGAACATGTCCATTCCCTTCCCAGTCACCGTACAACATTCCTTCTGACATTCATTCATGTCTATTTCGTGCTAAAACTAGCAGTTAAGAAGGAGATATTATCTGTTCACTCGATCTGTCAAAATAATGGTAATTATTTGAATTTGCTTATATTGACCGCTGAAACATTTAATCAACAGGTTTTCTGTTACTTAAATAAGAGCTTAAATAAGAGGGTGACATCTAGAGGAGAAGAAGAATTATACAATTCTCAGACAAATAACACACACACATTTAAAAAAAATTGCCCAGCCCAGTAAAAGACCATTTAAGCAGACATGTCTGCTCCTTTGATAAATTACTATACGTAAGGAATGATTAACAATGCACACCCTGTCACGGTGTAGTGCGGGTTGAAGAAGGACTCAGAGTCAAAAAGGCTCCTATACAAACAGTTTACTTATATAACACTCACAGGTACAGGCAGGCAGGACAGACTGAACAGAAGCAAACTAAATACAAGCACAAATCAAACATAACAAGGTTTAAAACAGGTGACACGGATGAAGATAATTAACTAGACACAGGTGAATTAACTGAGGGATGATGAGGAGCGGGAAAACTGAACAGGACTAAACCAAAACACTAAGAAAAAGGGGAAACAAAGAGTCAAACTGTTACACACCCAAGGTGTTAATGCAAAGTTATTACTTACCACACCTAAAGATATTGTTCAGACTCGGGCTTCACGATAATGGTTAAACTGATAATTTATTTTAAAAAATTATTAAATTTATTCAATAATTATTAATAATTAATTATTAAATTATAAAAAAAAAATGTCCCTCCATTGACAGCTACGCACCTACCACTTTGATGCTTCCAAAAGTTCATAAAGAGATCGTAAAACGTCTCTGGTTACGTATGTAACCTTAGTTCCCTGAAGGGAATGAGACGCTGCGTGAAACGCCATGGGAACACCCCTGCGTGAGTCCGTCATGAAGTACGTATGAAATCAGTCCAATGGCGAGATGGAACGTCATAGACGGGTGACGTCATCGATCAGGAAACTATATAAGCACCCCAAAACACAAGCGCATCAGCTTCTGATAAGACTGAAGCAAGTGCTCACGGGCATGCTGGGAGTATGGCACAGACACGCAGCGTCTCGTTCCCTTTAGGGAACTAAGGTTACATAAGTAACCAGAGATGTTCCCTTTCAGGGAACTCGAGCTGCGTGAAACACTGTGGGAACACTAATACCAACGTCGCCATACGAGCAAGTGTCTGTCGTGTTTAGTCAAGGCGCACATTCGGACGAAAGCACCTGCGCCCCTGAAGTGGAGCTGAAGTCAAGATGGTAAAACTTTACGAATGTGTGCGGTGAGGACCAGTCTGCCGCATCGCAAACGTCCTGAATTTATACTCCTGACAAAATAGCCTTAGAGGCAGCCATACTCCTGGTTGAATGAGCCCGGACAGCCAAAGGAGAAGGCTGACCGGCAGACTTGTAGGCAAGTGAGATGGCCTCGACCACCCACTTGCTCAACCTCTGCTTAGATGCAGGACAGCCCTTCCTAGGGGGTCCAAAACAAACAAACAATTGTTCACATTTTCTCCACAGGGCAGCTCTATGGACGTAAGCATCTAGAGCCCTAACTGGGCAGAGCAGATTTAGTTTCTCTTGGTCTGACGTCAAAAAGGGAGGACAGAAAGCCTGCAGTACAATAGGCCTGACAACATTAGTTGGAACCTTGGGAACATACCCCGGTCTAGGGAGGAGGAAAGCCTTAACCATGCTGGGTGAAAATTCGAAAAGCACGAGGGAGAGACCGATAGAGCTTGAATATCTCCTATTCTCTTTAATGAAGAGATAGCAAGAAGAAAGATAGTTTTTAGAGTAATGAATTTCTCAGAAACTACTTCAATGGGATCGAACGGTGCTAGAGAGAGACCTTCTAGAACAACCGCAAGGGTCAACCCTGTGGAGAAACTCTCCTGAAGGAATTCCAGCACTGCACCTACCGGGCAGTTAACTGGGTCCAACTGGTGTTCCCCACACCAAGAGGTGAACATCTTCCATCTCAAGGCATATAATTTCCTAGTGGCCGGAGCTCTGGAGTGGAGGATGGTCTCCACGACCTCAGTCGAGAGACCAGATTCTATGAGCTGGGCCCCCTCAGAGGCCAAGCCCACAACCTCCATAGTTCTGGGCGGGGGTGAAGAATCAACCCACTCGCCTGAGAGAGAAGGTCCCTCCTGATCGGAATCTCTAGAGGAGAGCCGTCAAGGAGAGAAATTAGGTCCGCAAACCAAACTCGGGCCGGCCAGTACGGGGCTACCAACAGTAGACTGACCCCGTCCCGGCGAACCCTTTCCAGAACTCCTGGGAGCAGAGCAATCGGAGGAAATGCGTACAGGCGTGACCTCGGCCACTCCTGTACCATCGCGTCCAACCCCAGAGGGGCTGGATGACTTAGGGAAAACCACAGTGGGCAGTGTGATGTTTCCCTGGATGCAAATAGGTCTACCTCGGCACGACCGAAATGTTTCCACAGGAGCTCCACCACCTCAGGATGGAGTCTCCACTCCCCAGGCCCCCTGATTTAAATACCCCGGGATATAAATCGCCCTTAATGAAAGAAGCTTCCCCTGGGACCATAGAAGGATGTATAATGTATAATGGGCATGAACGCAGACCCCCCTGATGGTTTATGTAAGAGACCACCGATGTGTTGTCTGACCGGACAAGAACATGATGACCTCTGAGGTCTGGGAGGAAGTGTTTCAGAGCCTGAAACACTTCCAGCATTTCTAGACAATTTATATGCCATTGAAGATGATGGTTCTGCCACAGACCCTGAGCTGGGCGACCACTCATGATCGCCCCCCAGCCTGTGAGAGAGGCATCCGTCGTTAGTGTTACACGACGACACAGAGCCCCCAACACAGGCCCTTGGGACAGGAACCAAGGTTCTTTCCACATAGCCAGGGCACAAAGACACCGTCGCGTGACCCTGATCACGTGGAGCGGGTTTCCCCTCGGGGAGAACCCCTTGGCCCTGAGCCACCACTGCAGCGGTCTCATGTACAGCAGGCCGCAAGGTATAACGTTGGACGCTGCTGCCATAAGACCCAGAATTCTTTGATATTCTTTTACAATAAGTGACTGGCCTAGCTTTGCCTGTTTGACAGCTAAGAGAATCGAGATATACGAGCAGGAGACAGACGTGCCTGCATCGTCGTCGAATCCCAAACCACACCAGAAAAGTGGTCCTCTGTAATGGAGAAAGCACACTCTTCTTGGCGTTGAGCCTCAACCCCAACTTTTTGATATGGGCGAGCGCGACATCTCGATGCCGAATCGCCTGATGCTCCGATTGAGCTATAATCAACCAATCGTCGAATTATAACTTAAAATGCGGATGCCCTGGAGTCGCAGCGGAGCCAGAGCTGCATCCATGCATTTCGTGAAAGTTCGGGGAGACAGTGCTAGGCCGAACGGAAGAACCCGATATTGGTACACTTTGCCCCCGAAAGCGAACCTCAGGAACTTCCTGTGTTGTGGAAGGATGGAAATATGGAAGTATGCGTCCTTTAGATCTATCGAGACAAACCAGTCCTCGGACCTGATCTGTGACACGATCTGCTTGAGAGTCAGCATCTTGAACTTGAGCTTCCCTACTGAGCGATTTAATGGGCACATATCTAAAATTGGACGTAACCCCCCATCCTTCTTCGAAACGATGAAATATCGGCTGTAATAACCCAACTCGCTGCTGGGAGGAAGAACTCGTTCTATAGCCCCCTTCAGAAGAAGAGTTTTCACCTCTTGTTCCATAACCAGAGCCTGCTCGGGGCCCACCACTGTGGGCAGAACCCCTCTGAAGCGAGGCGGGCGTGATCTGAACTGAATCGCGTACCCATACTCGATAGTCTGCAGGACCCATTGAGATACATTGGCAAACACAGTGCCCTGTAATGGCGCACCGGCAGGGAACAACTGGCCTGACCACTCTGGACCACTCCTCAGAGTGGACGAGCGTCCCTCGGGAAAACGCTCGCTGGGACCGTCTACGCCCCGGCACGCAGGCTGGGTTGGCAGAACGGGCCCCTGAGGGCACCGAGAGAGAACGGGCACCGTGTAATGCGGCGAACACCCTCCCCTCTCGGTGGGGACCACCTTCAGCATCCTGACGCTTTTGGCGTCAGGACCTCTTCTTTGACGAGGCCTTCTTGGCAACAATAACTGTCCTCAGATCAGCCCTGCCCCTAGACAACCTCGTCTAAGAGCGCCGCTCTGTTTTTGTTGTGCCCTATGTGAGGAGCTACTCGACGGCCGGGGATGCTCCCGCCCAGCAGCCCCAGAGACATGAACATGGAGAGGGAGAAATTTCTGGAGCGCCGCCGCCTGCTTTTTCTCTTCCTGAAACCTCTCGATGACCGAATTTACTGAGTCACCGAAGAGGCCAGCAGTTGAAAGCGGGGCGTCCAGGAGAAAAGATTTTTCCTTTTCTTTCATGTTGGATAAATTCAACCATAAGTGTCTCTCCGTTGCCACCATGGCTGCCATAGAACGGCCCACTGATTTGGCCGTCTCCTTGGTGGCACAGAGAGATAGATCTGCTGCCTGACTAATTTCATCCCCTTCACTCATATCTTTTAATAGGTCTGCTTGATAGGCTTGTAATACCGACATAGTGTGTAAGCATGCTGCCGCTTGACCTGCCGCCGAGTAAGCTTTTCCCACCAAAGCCGAAGTGTTTCTTAATGGCTTGGTGGGCAATGCCGGTGTCTTAAATGACGATGCCGTAACTGGAGATAGATGACTTGCTAACGTCTCTTCAGCCTTAGGCATCGCCCCAAAACCATAATTCTTAGCCCCAGAAATATTTGAATAAACAGATGTTTGCTGGCTAAATATTCTGGATGACACTGGTCTTTTCCATGACCTCGACACCTCGGTGTGGAGGTCAGGAAAGAAAGGAAGAGGTGCAGCACGAGAGGGCAGAAATCTTTCATCTAGTTTACTCTTTGAACGAGATTCCTGTCTATCAGCTGGCCACTCAATGCTTAATTTTTCTACAGCACGAGTGAGCACCTCCTCACTAGCAGGAGACTGAAGTGACGAGTCCCCAGTCTCTGCTGAATCAATACTTTCAACATCCAGATCCTCAGAACTGGATAATTGAAGTGATGATGCCTCAGCCCGGGCGGAAGAAAACACAGCGCATGCTTCCGAACCCGGATCTGAGGCACTGGATCTACCAGGTAAGGGCTGAGATAAGGCAGAGCTGATAGATCCCCGCTCAATCCCTGAATCCCCGCTGATAGATCCATTTGCGATCCCCACGATTGAAGCCTTCGCTGTGCCTCGGCAGCAGCGGTACCTGAACCGCGGGGAGCGCGCACCGAACCACTCTCCTCGAAGAGGGCTCGGCGGGAGTGGAGCCTTTTTATAGACAAACGCACGCAATGCTTAAAATCAGCTCCCTCGAGAGAACAAAGCACTCCCAAACAAACAACACACAGATTGTGTGTGTCCCCACCCGTAATATAACGTGGGCAGGGATGAACACACTTTCTGAACTACTGTTCGCTCGCCATGATATATATACAGTCTCTTTTTATAGTTTTTTTATATATATATATGTGAAAAACTCCTGCCTAGCAATTTCTAAGGACAGACAAAAACACTTGAGACAGACTTTTTCATACACAGAGCTCTTGCTGAAGACTCAGAAGCTGATGCGCTTGTGTTTTGGGGTGCTTATATAGTTCCGTCTCGCCATTGGACTCACGCAGGGGCGTTCCCACAGCATTTCACGCAACTCGAGTTCCCTGAAAGGGAACTAATCCATATGAATAGAGTGGTTTAGTCAAAATTTTCTGAGGAGACACAAGCGCTTTATATGATGAACAGATTTAATTTTTCTAGATTTAAGCTTTTATGGTAACACTTTATATTACGACCCGCAAACAACTGCGTAAGTATACTGAAATTACGGTGTACGTTTCTGTAATTATAGTGTACTTCCGTGTAGGTATAAGGGAACAATATGTTAAGTTTTGGGTAATAAAGGGGTAACAAGCAGATATACAACCTGCAAAGAACTTCGTAAGTAAAAAGAAATTACGGTGTACGTTTCTGTAATTATAGTGTACCTCCGTGTAGGTATAAGGGAACAATATGTTAAGTTTTGGGTAATAAAGGGGTACAAGAAGAAAAAGAAAAAGAAGAGCAAGAAAAGAAAGAAGAAGAAAAGCAAGAGAAGCAAATAAAGGGGGGGGGGATATAATGTGTTACTTTGTTGTTTGAGTATACTGTAGAAAAGACAATGTTTTATTAAGATGAAAAAGTGTTTTGAAATTTTTTTTGTAAAATAAAAGTCAGAAATTAAATGGGATCCTTTATTGTATATTTACTGCACTTACCCTGTAACTACACAGAACAAGGGGTAACAACACTAATGTTTAATTTACAACCCACAGATGTCAAAATTACCCTGTAACTATATTGCACAAGAACATATTTTACCAGTAAGGTGATACATTTTTTTATATACAACAGACGCACAATTTTTGCCTGGAATATATTAACAGAATAGGTACCTGTTAGTTTTAAAATAATTACATTATAAATAATTTGCTTTTATATCTGGTTGTACCCCTTTATTACCCAAAACTTAATATTGCCAAATATTTAACTTAACAAAATATTGTTCCCTTATACCTACACAGAGGTACACTATTATTACAGAAACGTACACCGTAATTTCGGTTTACTTACGAAGTTTTTTGCAGGTTGTATATCTGCTTGTTACCCCTTTATTACCCAAAACGTAAAATATTGTTCCCTTATACCTACACGGAAGTACACTATAATTACAGAAACGTACACCGTAATTTCGGTTTACTTACGCAGTTGTTTGCGGGTCATAATATAAAGTGTTACCGCTTTTAATCATATATACATATTGATAAGCGAACATAAACAAAAGCTAAACCAAACCTGCTTGACACACAAGAAAAAAAAAACTGATTGATTCTTGCTAGGGCTGGGTATCGATTGACACCGTGTCCTAACCGGAAGGACACATGCAAAAAAGGTATATTTGTTAATAAGAGTTTTTGTCCTAACCAGCCACGATAGCAACACTCGATGATTCGATTTTAGAAACGGTTTCCATCTCTGCGACGACACGACTGGAACAACAACAGAAAATATGATAATATCAGGTACTGTTTATGTGCTTTATTTATTGTTAAAAGCATGTGAGTTTGAATATAATTTTGTGTGTCTTTTATAGCTGTACTGAAAGCAACAATTCAACTCTTCAAAATGAATAAAAGTGAACAAGAACGTACAGACTGTCAACTCATTGTTGTATTGTATTCTATGAGAATGATTGTTTAAGTGACTAAGTATGTATTTTTAATAATGTTAAAATGGTGTAACTGTAATATTCATGAAATTGATTATGTAGGCCTACTTATCCATTTCGTTGCGAGTGCCGGAAGCTTGCAGAGAGAAGAGAAGTTACTCTTCCGACTGGCTTTGATTTTCATCGCGTCCCATGGTCACGTTGCGGTGAATACAGACAAATTATTTGTCACTGGAATCAAATCGCATCGCGTCTGGTTTGGACACGTTGTCAGATGTCCCGATTCGATTCCGATTCGATTCCGATTCACAAGATCTCAACTCGATTCGATTCTCGATTGTTGATTCAATTCAATGAATAATTAAATTTTCACTGGCCCCACCACAAAAAAATAATAAATGAATAATGTAATAAATTAGGTTATGACACTCAGATCTTTAGATATCAGTGAAATTTAACAATTCTCAATTCCAATTTCGATAATACCACAGCTAAAAATTATTTTTAAATAACAAGTATTTAAACTAAAAGCAATAGCACAAATAATTAAATACAATAAAACAAAGATATAAATTAAATAATCAGTGCTTTTAAGGTTTTTCAGGTATTTATAAAAGTAGTTATGACAGCAGATATGTTTTCGCTTCGGACCCAAGAGCAGCTCTTCACTCCACAAGCCAACTCTGAGTTCTCTATTGACTTCACTCTTCGAGACGAGCGACTCTCCGGTGTTGGTGTGACGCGATCTCCAGCAAGTTCACATTGCCTGCTGATCTGCGCAGTGGTCTGCCAGTGTGTGTGTTCTCCCTGGTTGCTTCAGCATCCGCAGAGTTTTCCTCTCACAAAAGAGCTTGCACGTGGCACGTCTTTTTAAAGATGTCTCGCCCGTATTCTTCTGGTTGCGGTCGGACTGTGTCTGACTCTGATGGGCACAATCACTGCTTTGCGTGTTTGGGCATTGATCACGCTAAAGCAGCGCTTGTGGATGAGTCATGTTCTCACTGCGGGAACATGACCATCGTGACACTGTGGTCAAGACTCAATGATCTCGAAAGAGGGAGAGTCCCCTCATCCAAACCCCGATCTACCCCCTCCATGAAAGATGGTACTTCGGCTGGTGGCCAGTTTGACCTGAGTGTGAGGGTGTGGAAAAAAGGTGTGGCCGGGGGTGTGGCCGATATGTGGGATGCCGAGCGGACACGTCTCCTTGACACCCCCATATCCCAGGCCGGCCTCTTTGGCGGTTATAATTTAAAAAAGCTACATAGAACACACAAAAAAAAAAAATATTTGTTGCATGTCCCCACTCTGTAAACCTTACCATGAAATATAATGATTCAAATCCTTCAGAAATCTTTTTTTTTTTTTTTGCATTGTCGTATCCAAACTATGCTTTAAAATGTTTTTATTTTTCATGAGAAAAAAATATTGTATCTAATAATTTAGATAAAATACACATTTTAGTCATGTCCCCGGGTTTTCACTCAGTCCTGTTACCCTAACACAGTGCTTCTCAACCCTGCTCCTGAAGGACCCCCAACACTGCACGTTTTCTTTGTCTCCCTAATCAAACATACCTGATTCAACTCATCAGCTCATAATCACATATATCCCCATGTGAATCCTCCTCGCCCTCCTCTTGTACCCTCTTGGGACCTCTCAGTGGTTTTAACTGCCCTGCCGAGTGCTCCCTTCGAGCATTGGCCTCCATCAAGAGGGTAGGGGACCTGCAGGCATTTTCCATTGACAAAGCATGCCTGGTATTTGGGCCGGCTAACTCTCACATGATCCTGCAACCCCGGCCTGGATATGTGCCCAAGGTTCTACCACCCCCTTTCGAGACCAGGTGGTGAACCTGCAAGTGCTGCCCTCAGAGGAGGCAGACCCAGTCTTGGCACTGCTCTGTCCAGTACGCGCTCTCCGTGCCTACGTAGACAGGACGCAGTGTTTAAGGACCTCAGACCAGCTCTTTGTCTGTTATGGTGGGAAGCTGAAGGGAAAGGCTCTCTCCAAGCAAAGGTTGTCTCACTGTATAGTGGACGCCATTGCTTTGGCATACCAGCAGCAAGGTCGACCGTGCCCCCTTGGTGTGAAGGCCCACTCCACTCTGAGTCTGGCCTCCTCTTGGGCTCTAGCGCACCTTGCTAACAGACATCTGCAGAGCTGCAGGCTGGGCGACACCTGACACTAACGTTCTATCATCTCCGAGCTATACCGGAAATGCAGAGTTCAGTCTTGGCTCCTCAGCAGGAAACATATCTGCATGTTGCCAGTGTCCTTCCTTATATACTCACGAGGTGGGGCGGAGCTACGTTATGTAAATTCCGCAGACCCATGGCATTTCTTTGCCATTGGCTCGTTTTTTAAGGCGAGACACTACAGGTGAATAGGGTAAAAATTTTAACTTACAGATATCACCATGAAACTTTACCAGTTGATTACTCACATGAATAGGAGAAAAAAATTTATTGCAAGTTTTTTGTAATTTTTTGTTTAAATATGCTAATCAGGCTATATCTAATTAAATATGCGCTAATTTGCCTATATTTTGAAGTGACGTTTTTTGAAGATGAAAAAAACAAGGTTCAAAATTATTGTTGCATTTTGTTGATATATTCAATAAAAAGACATTTTCAGAGGGGATTATGAATATCTCCTTTTGTTACCCTGTAAATCAGAAAATACTGCCAATAGTCTTAAAAAATTAATTTCCGCCCTATTTTTAGGCATAAAATGTCATATAAATCAGGCCAAAAATGATATATCAACAAATCCCTCTGAACAAACCTTCACAATATAGCTAGGAATAGGACTGTAAAGTTTGGTGTATGTAGGTGCTACTGAAGTGGAAAATCGTCACTAGGAGTGTGAGAAAAAACTCATTTTGAGAAAACAGCCTTTAAAGATTTGTATGGCAAAATTCCACTAATTTCTATTGAAAGCCATGAATTACAGACAAAATATGCTTTAGGTCCAAGTAAAATCAATGTATCACACTGTTTAACATCCAAAACTCATCATTGCTTCATCCATCACCGATCATAACATCCAAAACAACACTTCAACACATCAAAACAACACATCAACAGTCCATCACACAGGTGAATATGTTTCTGCCTGAGAGACTCACAACCACTTTAGGATCCCACAATTACAGATTTGTTAAGTATTATATAGTAATTATATTATACAAAAACTGAAATGTGTTGTGTAATGTAATTGTTTTGTATATATGGCGTGTAAAGTATAGTATTATGTGATGCATGCATATAATGTCAGAGCACGTCACGTGACGATTCTGAACGAATCACGTTGTCAGAAATTGGCATCAGCCAATGCAATGCGCATTTCGAGTTAAATCGCCGGTTTTACTTTCAAGATTGGTTTCTGATAAACAGAAAATGACCATATTTGGATCAGATAGCGTTGCAAAGGAAAGAGAGAGCTTTCTAACGGTGTGTGTGATGACAGGGTGCAGACAGCGATCGCGGAGCAGCAGGATGATTTAGAACGCCAACTTTTGATGAATTTATGAGAAATCTACACACGCAAACAGACAAAGTGTAGTAAAATAAAGACCTAAAAGTTTATTTTGGACTTTTTTTCAGCACAAGTCTGAAAGAAGACATGTTATTGAAGACAAATAGCCCAAAATCTCAAAATTGACCAGTGAAAAAAAACCGATGTCTTTGCCTGCCGTGTCTCGCCTTAATACTCGAAGATGACAGGCTTTCTAAGCGAAACCCCCATTTCGTCATCACTCTACGTAGCATCTCCGTTCCCTAACCGAGACGATTCAGATTTTGAAGAGTTACAACAAGCAAATGTCACCTACTTGGTGGAATAGCTCTTCAAATTATCTATCCAATTAACTCGTCAAGCATATATATATATATATATATATATATATATATATATACATACATATACATGCATACACACATATTAGGGGTGGCACGGTACATTAAAAAACATCCAAACTCTTCGGTTTGATTGTCTCGGTTCGATGCATGCGCAATGTAGCCTTGTGCTCATATATGACCTCAGACAGTGTGTTTCCTTTTTGCATGAAATAAGAGGTGTTGTGGACATATAGACAGTAAAAGTGAAGTACAGAGTGCTGCAGGTCAAGTCTCGTATAGAAATGGCAAGTTGGAGATAAGGAAGGCTGCCCGGAGTTGGATGATGCGCCAGCGTTGTATAAGGCCGGTGTGTGGGAACATTTTGGATTTCATGTTACCTTTGATGACAACGGAAATAAAACAATAGATAAAACTGCGACTGTGTGCAAGCATTGTGCAAAATGCATTCAATATGCTAATGGAAACACTTCTAATACGTCAGTTGATCTGAGAAGACATCAAGCCAATGTTTCGGTAGACAGCGTAAGCAGGAGAGAGCCTGTTAGGAAACAACTTCTACTGTCCGCATTTAAGCAACCTCTCAGTGATAAGTCGGACAGGGCAATAGCCATAACTAAAGCATTGGGGATGTTTATAGCAAAAGGTATGCAACAGTACAGCGTGATTGAGTGTGAAGGATTTCGTCAGCTGCTGAAAGTACTCGAGCTGCGGTACAATATTCCCGCCCCCGACACTTTGGCACCACTGCAACAGGCTGCCATCTACTCTGCCCTGATCAGAATCAGAATCAGAAAGAGCTTTATTGCCAAGTGTGCTTGCACACACAAGGAATTTGTTTTGGTGCTGAGGCTTCCAGTGGACATGTTCAAATACAACAAGAAACATGAAACATAATACTACAAATTATAAGAATAAAGAATAAAAATATAAATATATGAAAATAAAAGTATCACAGTTGGGTTTAGTCAGAATAGACATTTCCAGATTTACAGATTATGAACATATTTACAGTGTTTTGAATATTATAATAAATAAATCTAAATATAAGTATAAGTATCACCTGAGTTATAGGATATTGCACTAAACAGTGGGAGTATTGCACTTAAAGGCATATGCCTTGGGAGGTGTATTAACTGTTCAGAAGGGAAATGGCCTGTGGGAAGAAACTGTTCCTGTGCCGAGATGTTCTTGTGGCCAGTGATCTGAGTCTCCGTCTTGACGGTAACAGTTCAAACAGGAAGTGTCCAGGGTGAGTGGAGTCTGTGATGATTTTACCTGCTCTCTTCCTCACTCTGGAAGAGTACAGGTCCTGGAGGGATGGCAGGGGGGCACCAATGATCCTCTCCGCAGTCCGGACTGTCCGTTGTAGTCTCCTGATGTCTGATTTGGTAGCTGAACCAAACCAGACAGTGATGGATGTGCATAAGACAGACTCAATGACGGCTGAGTAGAACTGAATCAGCAGCTCCTGTGGCAAGTTTAACTTCCTCAGCTGGCGAAGGAAGTACAGTCTCTGCTGGGCTATTTTTGCAATGGAGTCAATGTGATTGTCCCACTTCAGGTCCTGAGAGATGGTAGTGCCCAGGAACCTGAATGACTCCACTGCTTCCACAGTGCTGTTCATGATGGTGAGTGGGGGGAGTGCTGAGCTGTTCCTCCTGAAGTCCACGATCATCTCCACTGTGTTGAGCGTGTTCAGCTCAAGGTTGTTATAACTGCACCAGACAGCCAGCTGTTCAACCTCCAGTCTGTCAGCAGACTCGTCACCGTTCCGGATGAGACCGATGACAGTGGTGTCGTCGGCAAATTTCAGGAGCTTGACAGAGGGGTCTTTAGAAGTGCAGTCATTAGTGTACAGGGAGAAGAGCAGTGGGGAGAGAACGCACCCTTGAGGGGCGCCAGTGCTGGTGGTGAGAGTCCTGGATGTGTGTTTCCCCAGTCTCACTCGCTGCTGCCGGTCCGTCAGGAAGCTGGAAATCCACTGACAGATCGAGGATGGTATGGAGAGCTGGGTCAGTTTGGCTGTGAGAAGATCAGGCATGATGGTATTGAAGGCCGAACTGAAGTCCACAAAGAGGATCCTTGCATAAGTCCCAGGTCTGTCGAGATGTTGCAGGATATAATGCAGTCCCATGTTGACTGCATCATCTACAGACCTGTTTGCTCTGTAAGCAAACTGAAAGGGATCCAGCAGGGGTCCAGTGATGTCCTTCAGGTGGGCCAGCACCAGTCTTTCAAACGACTTCATGACCACAGACGTGAGAGCGACAGGTCTGTAGTCATTAAGTCCAGTGATTTTTTTTTTTTTTGGGGACAGGAATGATAGTGGAGCGTTTGAAGCAGCAGGGAACTTCACACTGCTCCAATGATCTATTGAAGATCTGTGTGACGACCGGGGCCAGTTGGTCAGCACAGGCTTTTAGACAAGCAGATGAGATGCCGTCTGGGCCTGAAGCTTTCCTAGTCTTCTGTTTTTTGAAGACTCGGCTCACGTCCTCCACACAGACCTTAAGCTCACGTTGGATGGCAGGAGGGGGGAGTGGGAGTGCAGGAGGTGATGGTGAATGTGTGAAGTGCATGTTAGAGCCGGTGTGTGGTGTGAATGAGGGCTTTTCAAACCTGCAATAAAATGAATTTAAATCGTCAGCCAGGTGTTGATTGTCCACAGATCGGGGGGATGGTGACTTGTAGTTGGTGATGTTCCTCAGGCCATTCCAGACTGATAATGGGTCGTTGGATGAAAACTGGTTTTTCAGTTTTTCAGAGTAGTTCCTTTTAGCAACTCTGATCTCCTTTGTCAGTCTGTTTCTGGCCTGGTTATACAAGATTTTATCCCCACTTCTGTAAGCATCCTCTTTGGCATGACGAAGGTGTTTGAGTTTCCCAGTAAACCATGGTTTATCATTAGTGAATGATAAGAATGTCCTGGTAGGAATGCATGTATCCTCACAGAAACTTATATATGATGTTACAGTATCTATGAGCTCATCCAGATTGGTGGTAGCAGCTTCAAAAACAGTCCAATCAGTGCAATCAAAGCAGGCCTGTAGATCCTGCTCTGCTTCATTAGTCCATCTTTTAACAGTCCTTAACACAGGTTTAGCTGATTTCAGTTTCTGCCTGTAGGTCGGAATAAGATGAACCCAACAGTGATCAGAGAGCCCCAAAGCTGCCCATGAAACGGAGTGATACACATTTTTTATTGTGGTGTAACAGTGGTCCAGTATATTACTGTCTCTGGTGGGACATGTAACGTGCTGTCTGTATGATGGACAAGGATATGAAGAACAAAGTCAAGGGCATTGCCTTGTTAACTGAAAGTGAGACAAAACTGGCAGAGGGCCTCATTAATATTCTAAAACCTCTGAAGAATGTAATTACCCTCATGAGCAGAGATACATCCCCCTCAGTTTCAATGATTATCCCACTGCAGAAGATGATACTGAAATCCATGACATCAAGCGCAGAGGACAGTACCACCCATCAAAGAAGCTAAGGCAGCCATCACTAAAAACCTTAAAGACAGACACAATGACCCTGATGTTCAGGATTATCTCCACAGAGCCACAGCACTGGATCCAAGGTTTAAGTCCCTGCCTTCTGCGAGCACCCCCTAGAAATGGGTAGCGTGCTTACGCCTTAGAAGTGGAACCTAATCGTTGAGTGCGTCTTCTCTCCAGAGGAGATCCTGAAAGCTTTCGATCATTTCAGTGCTCTCTTTCCTGCAAGATGGGTTGGAGTAGGCTGTTTTCCTTCTCCCTCAAAATGATGTTGCCTCTGTGTTTAAACGACGCTCATCGTGATGCAGAAGTACGGAGAAGCACGTCCTGATCGTCAGGTTCCTGAGGAGCAAGGTAATGTAAATCCTTGTGTCCCTCTTTATCCTCTTGGGCCTTATCTCTGGTGCAACTGCACTGCAGAGACCGCCCCTGAGCCACTGCAGGCAGTGAGTAAAAAATTATGTTATATCAGTTCTCCTGCTCGCTTGGTCTCTACTAGAGGGTAGGGACTTGCTCACTTTCGGTCAACGTATTGTGCATGGAGTTCGGGCCGGCTAACTCTCACAAGCTGAGACCCCGGCTCGGATTGTGGCCAAGATTCCTACCTCTCCCTTAATAGGAGCAGGTGGTGAGCCTGTAAGCGCTGCCCCGGAGGAGGCAGATCTAGCCCTGGCTTTCTCTGTCCGTTCGCTTATAGCGGTTAGACGTGTACAGAACGCAGGCCATAGACCTCAGACCAGCTCTACAAATATCTGTTAGGAATTCAGCAGAGAGGGAAGGCTGTTTCCAAGCAAAGTTGGCCACTTAGTGCTTGCTTTTATTTCGGTAAAAAAAAAAAAAAAATCTGAGATGCAACATGTCCACTTAGGTGTTGAGCTCCTCTATGATGAGTGTAAAGTGCTCCGCCTGGGCATTGACGATATGCTTTGCTAAACAGATTCGAGATTTGGGGGCTGGACGACACCTAGTTGAACTGCTGCTTCCCGTGGGCTCCCTTCTCATGAAGCCAGTTTCACCGTGAGCCCGGTTCAAGTGTTGGCTTGCTGCGCCATTCCCCTCCTATGGACTGGATACGTGCGCCTTTCTACTTCAGTTCAGTTCAGTCTCTCTGCCGTCACTGTCCGGTAAGTCTCCCCCCGTCTTAGGCTGGAGCCACCCCAGTGACATTCCATATGTCATACTGCCCGGTCATCCACCCAGTTCATATGTGTATTCTCCACATTACCTCGCTTTGGGTAGGATGTGGCTTCCGCAGCGTCCCTTCCTTCCAATGTACGGGAACGCTTTCCCAGTGGTCCTGTAGGAACAGCAGTGACTTCCCTGGCCTAAGCCCTGTCCTTCTCCGCCTTAATTGCAGGGCACCAGGAGGCTTTTTTCTAGGCACTGGAAGGTGGCAGCTTTAGTGGCGTTATCAACGCTTATCCCCATTCAGTCGACGTCGACTACGTCCGACGTTATCGACTGAAAGGGAACGTCCTGGTTGCGTATGCAACCCACCGTTCCCTGAAGGAGGGAACGGAGGAGGTAGTCCCCTTGCCACTACCGCTGGACCACCACTGACTCTGGGTTACGCTCGGCTCCTCAGCGAAAAAGCAACTAGTGCGTGCATCCACTTCCGTATTTATACCCGCGCCGCGGGGGCGGAGTGTGTGATGTGAATCACGCACGCCAATTCCATTTGCTCGTTCAATAGTACTCGAAGATGATAGGCTCTCTGACGTGATCCCCATTCAGTCGGCGTCGACTACGTCCTCCGTTCCCTCCTTCAGGGAACGGTGGGTTGCATGCGCAACCAGGACGTTACTTGAGCAAAGAGAAATGGTTGACTACTATCCCCAGGCTGCTTACACTGTTGCAGGAAGATGACTGACTACCTTAAAGCACTATATTTGCCCCTCTTTTTAGGTGCATAATTATCGAAGTTAATGCTGTAGTGTACAAATTTTAAATTAAGATGAATTGTTTTAATTGAGGTTTTTTTCTGTTGCAGATGTGTACCCCAGCAAAGCTGCGAATTGTTTTTGAAGAGAATGACATTCGCAAATTGTTTCTGCCCTCAGGCAACCCCAGTACCCTTCAGGACCTTAAACGTGTGATGAAAGAAACATTTAATATTCCAGACTGCTTTAATTTGATGTATGAAGACATGGATTTTGGAAACCAGTTTTTCACCTTGAGCTCAATAGATGATGTACAGGATAAATGTACTTTAAAAGTGGTACAAACTGAACCCATCACCCTGAATCTGAGTGCTGTGGAAGAACCAATCCTATGAAATGAGTCTGATGCTATATCATGCAGTTCTCAGGACACCGTTGTGCTATGTCCTTCTGAAAATGAGACATCATTCCTTTCTTTAGACTTCAGATCCAGCAGTTCTCAAGACACTGTTCTGCTATCTTCGTCTGAGAGTTCCACATCATGCCGTTCTCAAGGATGGCCAGCAAAGTTTAAAATACCACCTTTCTCATTTGATACAGAGCTCTAGCTTTCAGAAGGAAACAAAGCCTACCAAAAGGAAGGCACCCTGTTGAGCAATCCAAGTGTAACGAGAAGTGTCCTTGAGACACTAGCAGAGACAATATTTTGTTACACTGCATACCCAACAGGTGTCCAGATCATGAATGTAGTAGAGATGTTGATTAAAAAGTACCCATGCCTCAAAGAGTCAGGATCATTTAATGGACAGTATGGGTGGCAACAGAGGATTAAATATAAGATGGGCAATTATCGAGCAAAATTAAGAGGCAGTCAGCTTTCCTGTCCAGAGCTGGAGGTCAACTCTTTGAAAAGAAAGAAGACAAATGAAAAGTCTTGCCCCAAAGGCATGAAAAGACCCAGGAAGGCTGAAGTAAACTACTTGCCCCCATTTCCATTTGGGGAAACTGAGGAAACTTTAGAGAAAGTGAAACTTAAAGAAATTCAGAAGAAAAACAACAAAAAGGTCATTGGTGAGATAATGGAGTAGACTTTCTGCTATCGAAGATTAGAAATCATTAGTCACATCCCTGCTGTCAAAGATTTCTTGGAGAGATGGCCAGCTCTTTTTTGTGAATCTGAGGTAAACCTTAGTTCTTCTTTTGCTGACTTGATTGTAATATGTAGGTAATTATAACTTTTGGAACTCAAATTTTATTCATTTAAAAACAATTAAATATTTAAATTTCATTAGTATAGCATGATGTGTGTCTGTGTTTGTGTACGTGTGCATGTGTGTGGTTGGCAAAAAAAATAAAAAGATTATTTGACTACTAAATCTTTACATTTTATTTTCTTTGTCTTAGATCAAGATAGAGTTCAGAAGGATAACCACAATTCCCCTGGAGTCAACCTTTCTGCAAAAACTGGACCTCTACACTCCAAAGCTCCTGGATTTGTTTAAATTGAAGGGTGGGGATGCAGGCATAAAAATTCGAAGTGTGCTAGATTCACTCTGCCAGGTAAATGTATATAATACACTTCTGATATCCTACTGCTTGCTGACTTTACAGATATGCACTTGTATGTAGATGGAAGTGTACACTGTTAATGTTCGCTGCAATTTACTTTTGTTTTTTAACAGCAAGTCTAAGATAAGCGAGATGCTGTGATTCGCTGCCTTCTTTCCTACCTGGGAGAATCATCTGAGTGTTACGACACACACGGGAGAGAGACAGTAGATCCAATTGCAGTTTGATGTTATTTATTGGGTAATCTGTAAATCGTTAACCAGTCCAGGCAAGGGTCAAATACCAGATAATCAATCCAAGACGCAACAAAGAACACAAGGAACAGGTAGGCACAGACTAAGAAGTGTCAGACATTAACAAGGACTCTGTAAAGAACCCTAACACTGTGACAGAACCCCCTCTCTACGGAGCGGCTACCAGACGCTCCATAACGGAAAACAAGACAATACAAGAGTTCAAGAGGAGGGAGGAACGTGGGAAATCCGAGGGAGGGATGGGAGGGTCAGGACCATGCAGGGAAACAAGAACACAAAGTGACGACTTAACAGTCGACCAGGGCGAAGTAGACAACCCATCGGGCAGCCAGGGCGGAGACATCAGTCCAACTGGTGGCCAGGGCGAAGCAGAAGGCCCATCGGGTGGCCAGGGCGGTGAAGACCCCTCGGGCGGCCAGGGCGGTGAAGAGCCCTCGGGCGGCACCGGCTCAGGAACAGCAGACACCGGCTCAGGAACAGACACTGGCTCCAGCTCAGGAACAGACCCTGGCTCCGGCTCAGGAACAGACCCTGGCTCCGGCTCAGGAACAGACACTGGCTCTGGCTCAGCAACAGACTCAGACACAGGAAGAGACCCAGTCCCTGTCTTGGCCGAAGCTACGTGAACAGTCTCTGGACCGACAGACCTCCTAAACCTCCTCCAAGCACGTAACACCGTTAATGAGTAGAAAAGGAAGACTACCTTCTTGACGGGTGGCAGGACAGATGACGGGTGGTTCTGGGATGGTCTCTGGGATAACAGCGGACTGCACTAGAACGGCTTCTAAAACTACCGCATGCTGTACAGGGACGGCCTCCGAAATGACCGCATGCTGCACAGGGATGGTCTCCAAAACGACAGCACACTGCATAGGGACGACCTCCAAAACGACCGCATGCTGAGCAGGGACGGCCTCTGAAATAACCGCATGCTGCACAGAGACGGCCTCCAAAATGGCCGCACGCTGCACAGGGATGCCCTCTGAGATGACCGCATGCTGCATCAGGACGACCACCGGGGCGTTGGAGAGATGAGATGCCCTTCTCCTCCTCCTCCGTCCTTGATGGCGAGGTGCAGCCTCAGTACTAGACGGTACCAGCGGCGAGGACTTTAGACTGGACGAAACCAGCGGCGAAGATCCTGTGCTGGGCGGAACCAGCAACGAAGATCTTGTACTGGGCGGAACAAGCGGCGAGGATCTTGTGCTGTGCGGAACCAGCGGCGAGGATCCTGTGCTGGGCGGAACCCGCGGCGAGGATCCTGTGCTGGGCGGAACCAGCGGCGAGGATCTTATGCTGGGCCAGTCCGGCGGCTCCGGATCAGAAAAATCATCAAGCGGAGGACGGTGTCGTGGAACTTGTCGACCACCTCCTCCCCTGCAACCTCCCCGAGTTCCGGAGAACTTTGCCAGACGAGTCCCCAGAAACGACTCACCATTTCTGATGGAAGATTTCACTGAAACTTTAGCCGCTGCTGCTTCCTCAGTCAGGTGGGCTCATAAGGCAAAACATTGATGAATGTTCAGTCAGTGCGCTTCCTCCCTGACCTGCAAACCTCCTTTCTGTGGTCTCCTTCCCTCCCCATACACGGGAGAAAGGTTACGGAATCCCGAACTGCTGGATCTGTTCATACTGACGGAGTCCTTCTGTCACGACACACACGGGAGAGAATTGTTAACCAGTCCAGGCAAGGGTCAAATACCAGATAATCGATCCAAGACGCAACAAACAACACAAGGAACAGGTAGGCACAGACCAAGAAGTGTCAGACATTGACAAGGATTCCGTAAAGAACACTAACACAGATAGGGAATATATACACACAGAACTAACAAGGTGATGGGAAACAGCTGAGTGCAATGAACTGATGAGTGACAGACAGAATGCTGGGAAATGAAGTCAAACGTGAAAGACACCGTGAGAACAAGGACCTCTAGTGACAACCCAGGGAAACACAACCAGACACTGTGACACTGATGAGCTTATTGAAGCCTACCAGGTACATTAATAGATAAATTCAAATTTCGTCTTGACTTCGGATATGTACAATACTGCAAAAGTCCACATTAGTATTTTCATCCCAAAAAATGTTTATTTTTTTTTTTATATCTTTGTGCTGTAGTTTGTCCACTCTAAAAAAAATACCATATCGATCGTCGTGTGGCATTGGAGTACCGCAAGAGCAATTCAAAAGCAAGGAGTCATATTGTCACGGAACGCACAACAGCGCCTCCTCCTGGGATCACTAGGTCCCTCTCTCCTGCATACTAGGACTTCCCTTCCCTTCTTCCACCCCTGCTTATTACCTCATCATCATTGCATTAGGATCACCTGTGTACCCTCAGCTCCCCTTTATTTGGACTGCTCTGCTCTTTGTTCTTTGTGAAGTCTTGTTTTACCAAACCTCTGTCACAGTTTGTATCTCTTGTTGCTTGTTACTTTGATTTGCTCTCGTGTGCTTGAACTTGGACTTTGGACTCGTTTGTGAACCTCTGCTGCCTGCCTCTTACCACTGCCTGTTTGACTATGATTCTGGATTGCCCTTTTCAAGATTTGAGTTTGTATCTCCTTGTTCTCAGTTTGTCTTCTCCTTTAATAAACCTCTGCAAATGGATCCGACTGCCTCTGCCTCATTGTCACAGAAGACTTCACCACACCAGGATCCAGCAGATCTCAGTCGACTGGCCTCCAAGGTATCTAATCAAGCCAATGTACTCACTGCCCATCAGCAACAGCTGGTAAAACTAACCAATCTCACAGAGAAGCTCACCAGAACTGTTCAAGCTTTATAGCTAAAAACACGACTGAGAACCAAGCTTTGAATCCAGCGGCACCCGCTTCTGCACTTCCAGTCGTGAGTAACAACCCCTCTCAACCCAAATGATCTCTTCCGGAAAAATTTGATGGCTCACCCTCTGCTTGTAAGGGATTCCTGTTGTATTTTGACCAGCAATCACAGTCCTACTCTACTGATGGGAGCCGCGTGTCCTTCATCTGTTCCCTGCTCACTGGTCGAGCTCTGGAATGGGCTACTGCTCTCTGGTATGGAGGTCAGCTCTCTTTCCCGTCTTATAACGAATTTCTGACTCAATTTAGAGAGGTGTTTGAGCACTCAGCGGGCGGAAAGGATCCAGGTGAACTACTGCTCACGTTACGCCAGGGAAATTCGACCGCAGCGGACTATACACTCTCATTCCGCACCCTTGCTGCCCAAACTGGATGGAGGGAGCAACCCCTTAAACTCATTTATCGCAAGGGACTCAGCCCAGACCTCCAAGGAGAGCTGGCGTGCTGCGATGACGGTAAAACTCTAAATCAAATTATGGAGCTTGCTATCCGCCTGGACAATTTGTTACGCTCCCGACTCACACCTCTCAGATCCAGTTCTCTTGAGTATCCTCTCCCCAGCGTGGAGTTGCAGCCGATGCAGATTGGCTACACACGTCTTTCCACGGCGGAGCGGGAGAGGAGACGCCGTAATCATCTCTGTATGTACTGTGGAGAAGCAGGACATCTGAGGGCCACCTGTCCGGTCAATCCAGCTCTCAAGAATTCTGCTACGGTGAGTGCTAATCGTTCTTCTAGACTGTTCTCTGTGGAAAGTTCTCTGAAATTTAATGGACAAGATTTTAACATTAAAGCCTCGATTGATTCGGGAGCTGCCGGAAACTTTATCGATCTTACTTTTGCCAAGTCTCATGGTGTTTCTCTCCTCGCATGTGAGTCCGGTGTTACCGTAGAGGCCCTGGATGGACGCCCCCTAGGGTCAGGAGAGGTTCAGTACATCACCCAACCCCTCACGCTAGACTTCGGGAAGCAGCACACCAAGACCATCCCCAAGCCAATGGGCAGGGTGAACGCCTTAACCAGGACTTAATTCGTTTCCTGAGAACTTACTGCCACCAGAATCAGCAGGATTGGAGTCGTTTTCTGGCCTGGGCGGAGTATGCCCAGAATTCCCTGATAAAGCCTGCCACTGGTCTAACACCCTTTCGATGTGTTCTAGGTTTCCAGCCTCCCCTTTTCCCGTGGGCCGGGGAGCCGTCCGAGCTCCCAGCAGTAGATGCCTGGCTCCGACACAGCGAGGCAACTTGGGATGCTGCTCACGTCCATTTGCAGCGCGCCATTCGTCGTTATCAGCATCAGGCGGATCGAAGGAGGCGTGAGGGTCCCAGATACCGACCCGGCCAGTGGGTGTGGCTTTACACTCGAGATCTTCGTCTCAAGCTCCGTTTTATTGGACCATTCAAAATACTCCGTCAGATAACTCCTGTTTCTTTTCGTTTGTTACTCCCCCAGTACAAAATCTCACCCACCTTTCATGTATCCCTTTTCAGACCCGCAGTTGCCCCCAGGAGGGAGAGGAGCCGGGAGGAGGTCGCTGCTGTTCAGACCCCCCCCCCATTGAAGTGGACGGCGCGGTAGCCTTCCAGGTGCGAGAGATCCTTAACTCCAGACGTCACAGCGGGGTTTTGCAATATCTCATTGACTGGGAGGGGTACGGTCCCGAAGAACGTTCCTGGGTCAGGTCTCAGGATATCCTGGATCCCACATTGATTGCTGCCTTTCACCAGGTCCACCCCGTCATACCTGCTCCAAGACCCCATGGAAGACCCTGTCGTTGGCCAGGTCCTCGCTTCCGGAGCCGCTCGCGGGGGGGGGGGGGGGGTGGGGGGGGGTGCTGGCTCTGTCACGGAACGCACAACAGGTCCCTCTCTCCTGCATACTAGGACTTCCCTTCTTTCACCCCTGCTTATTACCTCATCATCATTGCATTAGGATTACCTGTGTAATAATAATAATAATAATAACTTTAATTTATATAGCGCCTTTAACAAACCCAAGGACGCTTAACAAAAGCAAGAGGGGGGGGGGGGGAAGGGAGGGGATAGGAGGAGAGAGGAGAGAGGTGAGAGGCCATTGGAGCTAAAGCCCATAAGCCTCAGTGAAGAGGTATGTTTTAAGCTGGTTTTTGAAGGTTATTAGAGAGGGAGCAGAGCGGATGGCATGAGGAAGCTTGTTCCAGAGTGATGGAGCACCAACACAGAAAGCTCTATCACCAAATGTCCGGAGCCTGGCCTTAGGGACAGCGAGCAGGTCCTTGTCAGAGGACCGCAGGGGCCGTTGCTGAGTGTAGGGATGGAGTAAATCAATAATGTACTGAGGTGCAAGTCCATGGAGAGATTTGTACGTCAGGAGGAGGATTTTATATTTGATCCGAGACTTAACTGGCAGCCAGTGAAGCTTCTTCAGGATGGGAGTGATGTGAAGTCCAAGCTTTGTGTGAGTGAGCATCCTAGCCGCAGAGTTCTGTACATACTGGAGTCTGTCAGTAGTCTTGCTAGGCAGACCGAACAGGATACCGTTACAGTAGTCAAGTCGAGAGGTGATGAAGGAGTGAATGAGGGTCTCGGCTACACAGTCGGAGAGACACTGTCGGAGTCTGGAGATGTTCTTAAGATGGTAAAATGCAGTTTTAATGGTGTTTTTGATGTGTTGTTGGAAGGAGAGAGTGGAGTCCATGATGACGCCAAGGTTGCGTACTTGAGGAGATGCAGAGATTGAGCAGCCATCCACATCCAGTATAATGTCATCAACATTTTTAAGAAGTGACAGCGGGGCAAACACCATGAGTTCTGTTTTGTCTTTGTTGAGTTTTAGAAGGTTACTGTCCAACCAGTTCTTTATGTCCTTCAGGCAGTTGATAAGTGGCACTGGTGGAAGGGAAGTAGAAGGCTTAGTACTGATGTAGAGCTGGGTGTCGTCAGCGTAACAGTGGAAGTGTAGTCCATGTTTTCGGATGATCATCCCAAGAGGTAGCATGTAGATATTAAACAGCAGTGGGCCAAGCACCGATCCTTGTGGCACACCGTGTAAGACTGGTGCAGATTCAGAGCAAATGCCCTTAAGGGTGGTGTATTGTTGCCTGTTGGTGAGATAGGATTTAAACCAGGAATACACAGTACCAGTGAGGCCAATTAGTTCGGAGAGACGAGTTAGAAGAATGGAGTGGGAGACTGTATCGAAGGCTGCAGAGAGGTCTAGAAGAATTAGGATGCTGACATGGCCAGAGTCAGCTGCCATGAGAAGGTCATTTGCGATTTTGATGAGGGCAGTTTCTGTGCTATGATGTGTTCTGAGACCAGATTGAAATGGCTCGTAGAGGTTGTGCTGTAACATATGATGGTTGAGTTGGGAAGCCACAGCTCTTTCCAATAACTTACATATGAAAGGTAAGTTGGAGATTGGGCGGTAGTGGTTTGGGTCATCTTGGTCCAGGCCTGGTTTTTTAAGTGTAGGGATCACCGCAGCAGTTTTAAAGCTGGTGGGGACCACCCCAGAAGACAGAGAGGTGTTGATGATGTTGACCAGTATGGGTCCCAGAGTTGGAAGACATGCCTTGACCAAGGCAGTCGGCATTGGATCCTGTTTGCTGGTCGTGGCCTTTGCTTTTGACACTAGCTCAAAAACTTGAGCTGTTTTGAGCGGGGAGAAAGAGGAGAGGCAGTCCTGTGGTGTGAAGACAGTTAAAGAGTTTGTGTCAAGCAGCGGTGGTGTGGTTAGGTGAGAGGAGCTGGACAGCTGCAATTGCTGGTGGATGGTTTCTACCTTTTTCTGGAAGTAATCCAGGAATCTGGAGCATAAGCCAGCAGCGTCAGATGGTTGAGGAGGGTCAAGTGGGCCAAGTAGGCGATTGATAGTGGAAAAAAGCTGTTTCAGTTGATGTTGTTGATTACCAATAAGTGTGGAGTAGTACTTATTTTTCGCCTTGGACAGAGCATCTTTGTAGCTCTTAACATGGTTGTTATAGGCTACCTGGTGGACAGTGAGGCCAGATTTTTTATAGTACCTCTCCAGCCTCCGCCCTGAGGCCTTCATAAGGCGGAGTTCAGCAGTGAACCATGGAGCAGGACAAGAGAAGGAAACAGATCGAGTGATGAGGGGGGCAACAGAGTCCAGACTACGTGACAGGGCCAGGTTATAGTGATTAACCAAGTCATCAACTATGCAGTTTGGGGGATAGTTGATAAGATGGCCTACAAGAGTGGAGGATAATTTATGTATGCACACTTGTTTGATGTTTCGATATGCAATGATCCTTTTCACACACTTCCTGTGTGTATGCACAGAAACAGAAAACATGATGGCAAGGTGATCAGAAATAGCTAGGTCAACAGTTTGCAGATGGGTTGGCGTTGTACCCGAGGAGCATACCAGGTCCAGTGTATGACCTTTAGCATGTGTGGGGCCATTGACATTTTGTGTAAAGTCAAAGCAGTCCAATAGTGACAAAAATTCAGCAGCGTAAGCATTACTGGAATCAACATGGATATTAAAGTCACCAAGTAAGATGGTAGCTGGAGAGGTGGGGCAGATCAGAGCAAGGAGGTCAGAGAGCTCAGGCAGGAAGCTAGCAGATGCCTTAGGCGGACGATAGACAAGGACCACTTGTAGCTGCAGAGGTCCAGACAGAGCAAAGTGAATGCACTCAAATGAAGAGGCGTGTACTGGGAATTCTTTTATCTGGAAATCTGCATGATGTATAACAGCCAGTCCCCCACCACGTCCAGAACTACGGGGCCTTTGAATGTAGCTATAGCCTTGGGGGGTAGCTTGGTTAAGCGCAAGAAAGTCCATTTGGTGCTGCCAAGTCTCAGTCAAACATAGAAAATCCAGTTTCCTGTCAGTTATAATGTCATGTATGAGTGGCGCTTTATTATTTAGTGAGCGAGTGTTCAGCAGCATGAATGAGACAGACTTAAGGACAGATGTATTAGCATGAGAGATGTCATCAACAGCCCGTTCCAAGGGCCGTAGGTTAAATAAGTGTAGGCGCGGCTCGTTCTGATGACGTCGTCGCTGGGTAGTGATAGACCGCAAAGGGGTAGCCTGAGATGTCTTCATGTAAACAAACTTATGTCGAACAGCCCTGTGCACATAGGGGGGGCGACGTAAGAGATGGAGAGATTTAATCACATCAAGGCAAACGTTACTCGGTTTGATGTGCGAGTTAAGATTTTTGAGTTCCAAAGCGCAGTACTTTAGGAAAGCCATGATGCCGAAGGAGACCGCTAGCTTGCCAACGCTAGCTAGCATTAGTTTACAAGCCGCAGACCAGAGAATCACGGCCAAGCTACAACAGAGAATGCTGCGGAGGATCAAGCCGTTACATCAGAGGTAATTACAGCTGTTGACAGTTTGGAAATCGTCAGAATAAATCCAAGGTTTAAAAGTAGCCTGTTGACCACTCTGCAAGGTAGCGTAGCAGCTGGAAAAGCCGCTGGTTTAGCACATCCTGTAGCAGAACCAGAGCACACAGCGAAAAAGTTGCAGGAAGTGAGAAAGTGAATCCAACTAGTAGCGTAACGTAAAGGCAGCAGGAGAAGAATCGCAGAGTAACTGAAGTTGTGCGTTTTTGTTTGTGAGGATGAGAAGCGGCGACAGACACGCCAGCGTCCTCTCACCTCTCACAGGTTTCGACCTGTTTAGAGAGTGTACCCTCAGCTCCCCTTTATTTGGACTGCTCTGCTCTTTGTTCTTTGTGAAGTCTTGTTTTACCAAACCTCTGTCACAGTTTGTATCTCTTGTTGCTCGTTACTTTGATTTGCTCTTGTGTGCTTGAACTTGGACTTTGGACTCGTTTGTGAACCTCTGCTGCCTGCCTCTTACCACTGCCTGTTTGACTACGATTCTGGATTGCCCTTTTAAGATTTGAGTTTGTACCTCCTTGTTCTCAGTTTGTCTTCTCCTTTAATAAACCTCTGCAAATGGATCCGACTGCCTCTGCCTCAGTGTCACACATATGCTCTCCGGACGCTCTCGCAATGCTTTGATATTGTGCGCCGATCGGTCTTTAAGTTGGCAAATTCAGAAGTGTGTGTGTTTGTGACCAAATCTCTGTGTGGGCCACTTATCACATAAAATTAAAGAGAACGTGCAACTTGCTGTACATTATTGTAACCACTTTTGCACCTTTTCTCTTATTTGTGTATTTGACAGGATGTCACCAGAGACCTGATTAAGATGAGAAATAGGTAAATAAGCACACTGCATAGGGACGACCTCCAAAACGACCGCATGCAAATTAAAGAGAACGTGCAACTTACTGTACATTATTGTAACCACTTTTGCACTTTTTCTCTTATTTGTGTATTTGACAAGATGTCACCAGAGACCTGATTAAGATGAGAAATAGGTAAATAAGATCTGTATTGCACTGTCTGTGTGCTCTCGTGTATCATTAGGAGTGTCTGATAGGTGTAAACAGTGAGAGATCTTGTGGCTGGTGCGATGCTTTTGGCTGGCGCGACGCTTAATAGAGCCACGAGTGCACTCACATATACCGATAAAAAGAGCGAATAAAATATAAGATAAGATGAGAAACAGGTAAATAAGATCTGTATTGTCTGTGTGCTCTCGTATATCATTAGGAGTGTCTGAAAGATGTAAACGGTGAGAGATCTTGTGGCTGGTGATGGTGTGACGCTTAGTAGCACAGGCGGGAGCCAAGAGACGCGCTCCTTTATTGGCAAAAAGAGTGAATAAAAACTAAGATGAGAAATAGGTATATAAGATCAGCATTGCACTGTCTGTGGGTTCGTCTGGTATATTAAAACAGTGAGAGATTTTTTGAGGCAGGCGCAAGCCTATGTCACGAGACTCGTGCTCAGGATTTAAAAAAAGCGGGTACAGTAGTTGTAAGGCAGGCGAAAAGCGTATTTTTAATGGTGAATATTGACCTATTGTGCGTACCATTCTGGCTCCCGCGGGCTTCAGAGGATATGCGCTGCATTTGGTTTAAAAACATATCTTACATATTGTGTAAGTTCAAGTGGCAGGCCCATATATCTGTGACTGGTCCAGTGGCAGGCGCATATAACGCAGTGGCAGGCGCATATATCTGTGACTGGTCGAGTGGTATGGGATCAATATCCCGTCAAATGTATTTCTAGCCTGGTTAAAACCAGACCCTTCTCAGTTGTAACTGAGTTAGGGTCTGGGGAAGGTTCATTCACAGCTCATTTCCAAAGGGGCGTCACCAACGGACGTCGCTCAAATGCCTCTGTAAGCAATTGCATAGACCTTAAAACCAATCAGATCGATCGTCATCTTGTAAAGCCCGCCTCAACGTTTGTGATTGGTGCCTCGATTTGGAAAGATTGGAAATGAGCTTGAATGGGCTCTTCGCCAGACTGACTTGCAGAGCAAATCTAAATTTGCCGGAAGTTCGTCTGGGTTTTCCCAGGCTAATGTATTGCGGCCACGGATCAAAATATAATAAGCGTGAATCAAAAAATAACAAGCATGAATAAAAACTTTAAACAAATTAAAAAATATTTTACACAAAACTTAAACTTATGTTCATGTTTTCTTTAAAATTATGTTTTCCTTGGTTTTATTACTCTGTTCTTTGCGCTCTTTCATTTTCTGCTCATAATTAATTTTGCTGTACGCTTGTGCTGTTTTTCTCTTTGCTCTTCTTTCCATGTTCTGTGCTTGCTCTTCCAAATGTTTAAGCGTCACCATTGGTCCACTAGTTCTAGATTGACAGCTCCTCCTCTAGCCAATAAAACGAAGAGGGGAGTTGACGTCACTCCAATGCGACTCACGCTACTGATGTTGTTTATTCGCTGGTAGCTACAGGTGAAAATAACCATCAGCTCAGCTGGCAAAAATCTTTCCGTGGCAGGACACCGTTAAACTGTATGTGTGCCTGCAACTCGACCTGTTACGTCTACCTGGCGATCCGTTATTGTTAAATTCGTCATCCTAACGACGACCTGTCACAGTTGTGCCTGTCTGACGATTCATCATATTCACCTTTAATGCCCTGGCCTTACTTCTGTACCTGGCACTGTGAGCGTTGATCTCCTCCGAGCCACACAACAGTGTTTCATTAAAGAATTCCTGATTTGAACAAGAAGTTTGAATGAATGACTCACTCATAAAGACAGTAACTTGCCACCACCTACTGGCCATATTTAATCTATAACATGGAAGGGCAATGTCGGTCCTGGGTGCAGAGTTTAGCTCCAACCCGAATCAAGCACACCTGAACCAGCTAATCTTCATCTTTAGGATTATTAATACTGCTAGGTTTTTATCGGAGTTGGCACTTTACATCAGCAGGACAGCGGCACTCCAGAAACGACGTTGCCTATCCCTGATCTTTCAATTTTCATGTTGCTGTATTAAAAATTGAAGACATTACAAGTCATTAAAACATTAATCCTAAAGTAAAAAGCAATTATGTAGCTATGTAAATGAACACAATAAGTATGTAATAAATCAAATCCACCTGGTTTCTGTAATCTCCTCTGTACACTCTCATTTTCATTAATCTTTTGTCAAATGGTACATCTAGTCTTGGAATTAATTTACCAGGCTACATGTGATCGCTTAACAATAACAATTAAGAAAATATTTGAGGATGGCGTATTTAACTGTAACGGATCACCAGGTAGGCTGGCTGTGCGTTTTTTTTTTTTTTTCAAAGGCTACATGTTCCTTTTACATTTTAGTTATTGTTGTTCTTTGTTTTAAATACTCTGAACTGTACCACAGTTTGTCTTGTACTTTTTGCACAGTAGGCCTTGTCTATAATGGAACTAAATATATATATATATTTAGGGCTGTCAATCGATTAAAAAAATTTATCTAATTAATTACATACTCTGTGATTAATTAATCTAAATTAATCGCATACATAATTTTTGCTGTGAAAGTATTTTAAATTTTTAAATTCAAATGAATCAATGAATAATCAGCATTAGTGACATTAAAGTTCAAAAACTCTATTATTTGCCGAAACACCAAGGTTGTGCTAACTTAAGTCCAGTGATCCCCTGCCAGCGCGATATATTCTGCTCCACCAAAACATCTCCTTTTTTGTTTTTCAGTGTCGTAGAGCTGCTGTATTTTTAACATAATGGTGTTTCGCGATGGCGGGTTATATGTTGCTAGGTCGTACCTCGTCAACGTTGATTCCTGGATGCTGTGGTACTTTAGAGTTGACGAACTCCGGTGATATACAAATTCCTTGCTGCGGACATTGCACTTGCAGACGACTTTATTTTTTATCAACGCTTCCATCAGGGTGTTTTTTTTATAAGTAGGCCTAAATGTTCCATCAATGATCCAGGCAGCGCGTTCTCATCTCCCAGATTTTACAGTCGAACGGTGGCTAGAACGGCTCCGGGTCAAAGGTCAGTACGGAATGGATTAATCTGCGTTATTTTTTTAACGCGTTATTTTGACAGCCCTAATATATATATATATATATATATATATATATATATATATATATATATATATATATATATAAGGTAGGCTGTGTGTAGTGTTGACATTTTGCAAAGAAATGTAGTAGTTTCAAAACTGCAGGATGTCTTAGAGCTGCCATCATGAGCCAAGTATTGTTTAACACCAATTACCAGTGTGCACATTAAAATGTAGGCTATCTCAAACAAGAGGAATTTAATTATTTGTATATGTCAAGAGTTCAGATAGCTTTACTGATTAAAAGTGCTTGTAAAGTTTAAAATAAACTGTTGTCTTCCCCTGTACGAGTGCGCATCAGTAGTTGCATTGTTGCATTGGAGTGACGTCAACTCCCCTCTTCGATTGATTGGCTAGAGGAGGAGTTGTCAATCTAGAACTAGTGGACCAATGGTGACGCTTAAGCCCGCCCTAATTTACATGAAACTCGAACTGCAACATTTGGAAGAGCAAGCGCAGAACATGGAAAGAAGAGCGAAGAGAAAAACAGCACAAGCGTACAAAAAAATTAATTATGAGCAGAAAATGAAAGAGAGCGCAGTTTAAGTTCAAGTTTTGTGAAAAATATATTTTTTAATGTGTTTAAAGTTTTTATTCATGCTTGTTATTTTTTGATTCAAACTTATTATATTTTGATCTATGGCCGCAATACATTTGGCGGGATATTGATCCCACAGAGTGGCAGGCGCATATAACGCAGTGGCAGGCGGATATATCCGTGACAGGTTGAGTGGCAGCTCCCCCTGCAACGCAAAGATTTTACCCCTACTGAAAAAAAGTTCACCGAGACGGAGAGGCAGAAAGCACACCCTGTTTATTTTCTTTATTTTACAAAAGCACAATGTTTTGTTTCAATTGTAAGTGGACACATAAAAAAAAAACATTTAACAGTTTATTTTTTTCATATTTCTTAAGTCTGTATGACCAGAAATGATAGAGTATTTTAAGTCTATTTTTCTGCTATGTGAAAAAAATCCCCAGAGGGTTAAGTACATAAATATGTAAATGTTTTTGTAGTATACTTAGCATAAAAAAAATGTATTTCAAATACGTTTTAGTGTATTTATTTTTCATTAGGAGAGGTTTATTTGATTAGTTAAATGCAGCTGATTTGTTTGTTCTGACTGTAAAGGTGTGCTGTGATTGGTCACACCCTCACACTCTTTTGTCATTGGCTGTATGTCAGTTTAAGTAAAAGAGAGTCTGGCCTCTACCTCAACTAATCATTGAAAAATCACCAAACCTCTTCACTGGATGAAGATGAAGACGACACTCACTGTGCTCCTAATCCTGGAACTCTACGGACTCTCATCCGGTCTCATTAAACAACATTTCTTTGTGAATGAGGATAAAAACTGGAATGATGCAAAAACTCACTGCAGAACTTTCTATCATGAGCTGTCCACCTTCACCACTGAGAGCGAGGAGCAGCAGTTTTAGTAGATGCAGTTGGTCAAACTTCTGATGCCTGGGTTGGTCTCCACAAATATTTAGGATTCTGGAAGTGGGTTGGACTTGAATATGCAACACAAATAAGCTGGGATAGTTTGAATCTGCCAGGTTTTAATGAAAACTGTGCTTTTTTATACAAAAGTACTAAGAAGCTGCATGATGAAAACTGTGATGCTATACTCAAATTCTTCTGTATGAACATATCAGAGTTTGTTCTGGTGCGGTAGAAAGAGAGCTGGGAAGGAGCTCTGGAATACGGCAGAAATATATAGAATTATAGAATTATAATGATCTGGCGAGTCTGAGCTCAATGAACAGGATGAATAGGACAAATCCCACAGGCTGAAACTGGATATGTGTGGACGGGTCTGCGTTTTTTAGCAGGAGAGTGGTTCTGGGTCAATGAAGATGATCTTGCCTTTACAGCCTGGTCTCAGACGGGACTGCCCCAGTGTCCTGCCAGAAACCTTCGCTGTGGAGCCCTGGACAAGCAAACAAGGGTCTGGACACACAGAGACTGTGAGGAGAAGCTCAACTTCTTTTGTCAGTAGATGGTACGTCACTTACACAAATATTTTATGAGCAAAGATTACAACTATAATAGATATGGTACCATATCTTAAAATATTTGGTCCACCTTTTAACAGCGGCCCCCATTTGTTATCGCAACTGTTGAACAACTGTTGAATATTTTCATTATTAAAACGATATTGCTAACTGTTTATTGCCGTCTTATGTAAACCATTTATTTTCCCTTTTTTAAATATGACAAACTGGGTGTCACAGTGTGGGTTTTGTCTTGTCTGTCACATGATTCCGTTTGTCATGTGATCCTGCCATGTGTCTTGTCATTTTGTTATTTGTTTGCTTATTGTCCACAGGTGTTCCTTGTCTTGTTGATTAGTCTCCCCAGGTGTCTCGGATTAACCACGCCCCCTTGTTATCTTGTTTAGCTTGTCTGCTTGTGTATTTATACCTCTGTGTTTCAGTTGTTGTTGGTTAATGTTGCTTTTAGCTGTTCCTGGTTCCTGAGCTCCATGTTCTGTCGATTACCTGTTTGTTTTATTAAAGTAGTGCTGCATTTGGATTCTCTCTCCGCTTCGTCCTTGCCGCAACGTTACACTGGATCACTAGCAGAAGGGATTGGCTCAACAACAATTTCTTCTCCTCATTCAAAACATTCAACAATCTTGTTGAATTGATCTTGACAGCTCCACACCACTCAGTTTAACATTTCCTGCTCACACTTATTGGAAAGAAGAAAGTGTCCCGCTCCGGGTTCATTGCAGAAGCAGTCTGTGCCACTATAAAGTTCCTAGTCTAAAACAATAGAGAAAAATGTTTCAATGAAAGTTCTAGTTCCCTTTCGTAGTCACTCCGAGTTACGTCGGATGACGGAGAATGGGGGTTTCGCTTAGGAAGCCTAACGACTTCGAGTATTACAAAACGAGCCAATGGCAAAGAAATGCCATGGGTCTGCGGAATTTGCATAGCGTATCTCCGCCCCACCGCGTGGGTATAAAAGGAGAGACGCCGGCAAAGGCAGATCATGTTTTCGCTTCGGAGCCAAGAGTATCTCTTCACTCCATGGCCATTTCTGACTTTGCTCTACGAGACGAGCCACTCTCCGGTGTTGGTGTGACGGCAATCTGCAGCGAATTCACATTGCCTGCTGTTCTGTGCATTGATCTGCCAGTGAGTGTCTTTCTCCCTGCTCGCTTCAACATCGCGGAGTTTTCTCTCCTCTCACAAAAGGGCTCGCACGCGGTACGTCTTTTTAAAGACGGCTTGCCCGTGCATTTCAAAAAATTGAATGGTTGCGGCAGCTTGGTATCAGCCTCTGATGGGCACGAGCGTTGTCTAGTATGTTTGGGCTTGATCATGCTAGAGCAGCGCTCGTGGATGACTCATGTTCTCTCTGTGGGAACATGACCATCGCGTCATTAAGGTCGAGACTCGGTGGACTCGCAAGAGTGAGAGACCCCTCATCCACCCCCCTGATCTTCGGCTGGTGGCCCAGGGTGACCTGAGGGTGTTGGTCTGGAACAAGGCGCCGACTCTGTGTCCACGCCCCAGCCCCCCTCCTCAATGGCGGTGCCCGCTAGTGAACAGGTGATTCCCACGGGTCTACCCTCTGGTGGCCCGTGTGTTTCATTTGAAGGTACAGAGGATGATACTATGTTTGTAGCAGCTTCACAAGGTGGGTTTGATTCTCTGGAAGTGACGACTCGTCACAGCTGCCACCTTCTGGTGTGCATATGGCTGTGCCTGAGTCTGATCCGGAGATGACGGCCATGCTTTCCTGGGACGATTGGTTTTGGGTAAGGCCGCCGACCCTCGTCCACGGCAAACCCCAATACCTTCCCTCCCGGACGTGCATGATGAGATCTTGAAGTCCTAGAAGACCCCCTGGTCTTCTCGGGACCGCTCGCTGATCTCATCCGCCTTTCCTCCCCTCGATGGGGCCGCTGCCATGGGTACACTGGGGTTCCCCCGGCTTAACGCTCTGTTGCGATGCTATCTGTCCTCAGAGTGCTTCTTCTCGGCGCAATCCTAAGCACCCGTCCGTGGCCTGTAGTTTTTCGCCTACACTTGTGGCGAGATCCTATAGCGCCACTGGCAGCCGCCTCTCTGCATGCCATGGTCATTCTGCTGGTCTACCTGACCCAGATGCTCATGGACCTGCACGAGGCGGGACTGACCCAGGCTCTTCACTGAGCTGCGCGCCGCCACTGACCTTGCTCTCCGAGCAACGGAAGTGGCCGTACGCTCCCTGGGTCAGGTGATGCCCACCATTCTGTGGCTGAACCTGTCTGATGTGCTGAATGTCCCGCGGCCCCGTCTGTCCGACATTCCCATATCCCAGGTCGGCCTCTTCGGCGGTGCGGTTGAGGGCTTTGCCCAACAGTTCTCAACTGCCCATGTGCGGCCCGACATAGATTCTGTCCCGACGGCCCTGCCGTCCACTCATATTCCTCGGTCTGCCCACCCCGCCCGTTCACCCAGGCCAGCTCTGGAAGCCGCGGGCGGACGCCACAGCCCTCTCCAGCCCCGCCCCCGCTACGTGCCAGGTTAAGCGGCGCTCTTGAGACGGGCTCCTCAGAGATGGGACTCAGTTCTTCCAGGAGTTGGTACCAGGACCACTCCTTTCCCCGGTGGAGGGCCAGGGGAGAATCTTTTGTTCTACCGAGATAGAACCGATACACCCATCACTGGGCACACAGAGCCGGATGACAGTGCGCGACGCCCCCGGGCCTCGCCGCTCTCATCCCACTCTGTCACAGAGTCCTCGGGCCGCAGTGTGCGCCGCACCCGGGCCACGCCACTCCCGTCCTCCTCTGTCCCAGAGGGCGCGGATGACAGTGCGTGCCGTCTCCGGACCTCACCACTCTCGTCCCCCTCTGTCATCAGACCCCTGCCAGAGCAGACGCCCGTGGAAAGCTGGTCCTTCCCTGGTCTCCTCTGTCAGGACGCGGAGCATGATCACGCCCCCGCTATGCCACCCACGCCTGGGCCGGTCACTCCGCTTCGCTGCCCCTCCGGGGGGACGTCTGTGGTTCGCTTGACCCCACTGACTCAGTTTCTGGCAGCTTGGTTAGAGCTCCCAGCCTGTCCCGCTGGGTCGCCCAAACTATCAGTCTCGGCTATGCGATTCAGTTCGCACGGTCTCCTCCCCGCTTCTGGGGAGTTCGCTTCACTATGGTCGGTGGCAATGCCCCTATCATGAGAGCGGAGGTTGCTACCCTGCTGGCGAAGGGTGCAATCGAGACTGTCCCTCCAGCCGAGGTGAAGTCAGGGTTTACAGGCCGTACTTCATTGTCCCCAAGAAGACTGGTGGGTTACGTCCGATCCTGGATCTGCGCATCTTGAACCGCTCCCTTCACAGGCTGCCGTTCAAGATGCTCACGGCCAAACGCATTTTCGAATGCGTGCGGCCACAGGATTGGTTTGCAGCGATAGACCTGAAGGACGCCTACTTTCATGTCTCCATTTTACCTCGACCATTTTTTGCTTTCGAGGGGCAGGCATACTAGTACGCGGTTCTCCCATTCGGGCTGGCTCCGTCTCCTCGCGTCTTTATGAAGGTCGTTGAGGCAGCCCTTGTTCCCCTACGCGAACACAGGGTTCGCATCCTGAATTACCTCGACGACTGGCTAATATTAGCTCACTCTCGATATCAGGTTTGCGAACACAGAGACTTAGTGCTCCGGCACCTAGCCCGTCTGGGCCTTCGGGTCAACTGGGAGAAGAGCAAACTCTGCCCCGTGCAGAGGATCTCTTTTCTCGATATGGAGATCGACTTGGTCGCCATGTCCATGCAGCTTACGAGCGAGCGCGCACACTCACTGCTGACTTGTCTTCGACAGTTCGATGGCAAGAGTGCGGTCCCACTGAAATTTTTTCAGAGGCTCCTGGGGCATATGGCATCTGCAGCCGCGGCAACGCCGCTCGGATTGCTTCATATGAGACCGCTTCAACTGTGGCTTCGCAATCGAGTCCCGAGGTGGGCATGGCATCATGGCACGCTCCGAGTCCCAGTGACTCCGACCTGCCGTCAGACCTTCACCCCGTGGGGAACCTCAGTTGTCTACGGGCCGGAGTTCCCCTAGAACGAGTTTCCAGGCATGTTGTTGTCTCCACAGATGCCTCTTCCACGGGCTGGGGCGCCATGTGCAACGGACATGCTGCCGCGGGCTCCTGGACAGGACCCCAGCTCCTTCTGCATGACAACTGCCTCGAGTTGCTGGCAGTACGCCTTGCCCTGCACCGTTTTCGCACGTTGCTCAAGGGTCAACACGTACTAGTCCGTTCAGACAATACCGCGACAGTAGCGTACATCAACCGTCAGGGCGGTCTACGCTCCCGCTGTATGTCGCAACTCGCACGCCACCTCCTCTTATGGAACACCTGAGGTCCCTTCGTGCTATCTACATTCCGGGAGATCGGAACTTTGCAGCCGACGAGCTGTCACAGTTTTGCCCCATCTCCGGCGAATGGGGACTCCATCCCCAGTCGGTCCAGCTGATTTGGGAGCAGTTCGGGGACGCACAGGTAGACCTGTTTGCCTCCCACGACATCCCATTGCGCCCTGTATTACTCCCTTTCCGAGGGCACGCTCGGCACGGATGCATTGGCGCACAGCTGGCCGCGGGGCCTACGCAAATATGCGTTTTCCCCAGTGAGCCTTCTCGCACGGACCCTGTGCAAGATCAAGGAGGACGAGGAGCAGGTCATTTTGGTTGCGCCGTACTAGCCCACCCGGACCTGGTTCTCCGAACTGATACTCTTCGCGACAAAATATGCAAACTGTTGCATATTAAATATCAGTGTATTTCACTCGAACCGGGCTAAGGACACGACTGGTAAGTCGAAAGGTGGGGGTGTGTGCTTTTTGGTGAACAACTCGTGGTGCATTGACACGGAAGCGATCTCCCACTCCTGTTCACCGGTCCTCGAACATCTTACTATCACATGTCGGACGTTTTACTCACCACGAGAATTCCCATCAGCCTTACTCACTGCGGTATACATCCCTCCCCAAGCCAATGCCAAGGCAGCCCTGGAGGAGCTCTGTGACGCTGTCAACAGGTGAGAGAGGCTGCACCCGCAAGCCCTCTCCATCGTAGCCGGTGACTTCAATCACTGTAATTTGAAGACAGTGGTACCTAAATACTACCAACATGTTAGCTGTGTCACCAGAGGCAACAAAACTCATGACCACTGCTATTCAACCATCAAGGGAGATTATAAATCTGTCCCCCTCACTAGGGGAATCAGATCATTCCTCTGTACTGCTGCTCCCTGTGTACAAGCAGGAGATAAAGAGGGAGAAACCCATTGTGAGGACAGTACAGCGCTGGACTGCGGAAAGTGAGCTTATGTTGCAAGATTGTTTTGAATCTACTGACTGGTCAGTTTTTAGTGATTCTGCTACCTTGCATGAGTACACTGAGGCAGTTACTGATTATGTTAAATTCTGTGTGAACAGCTGTATTCCCACGCATACTTTTCGCGTTTACCCCAATGAAAAACCGTGGGTAAACAGTGACATATGTGCAAAATTGCATGAGAGGACAGTGGCTTTTAATTCTGGGAATGACGCTCATTACAAGAGTGCGAGATACGAGCTTAGGAATGCAATCAAGTCTGCTAAAAAACAACACCGGGACAAGATAGAGCAATATTGTTCTGAAGGGGACTCCATGCGCGTTTGGCGAGGCCTACAAGCGGTCAGTACAAGACCAAAACTAGCGGTGTCACAACAACCTCTGCTTCCTTCCCAGACAACTTGAACATTTTTTATGCTCGTTTTGAATGCACTGCTGAGGCATGTCAAAATACCTCTAAATTGGAATACACACACAGACATATCATCTCCAACTGGGGATATGTTCAGCAGGCAAGCATATCAGGTCTCAGTCACTGACACATGTAAAGTTTTTAAATCTGTGAAAATAGGGAAGTCTGCTGGGCCTGATGGCATTACTTGTGAGTCTTAAGGAAATGTTACAGCCAACTTGCCTCTGTTTTTACTGACATTTTTAACCTGTCACTCTCTCTTTGTGTGGTTCTGAATTGTTTTAAAAAAACAATCTTAATTCCTGTGCCTAAGAAAACTACTGCCACCTGTATGAATGATTTTAGACTTGTAGCCTTTACTTCTGTGATTATGAAGTGTTTTAAACAGCTCGTGAAAGCATATATCAACAACAGCTTACCTGTCTCTACTGATCCACTACAATTTGCATACAGATTAAATAGAGCTGTGGATGATGCTGTATACTTGGCTTTAAATAATGTGCTCCAGAATCTAGATGGCAGGGATACGTATGTCAGGTAGCTGTTTGTTGATTATAGCAGTGCCTTCAATACTATCAGACCTTCTATTTTAATTCTTAAGCTGTTAGACCTGGGCCCCTGCAATTCCATTTGCAGGTGGATACAGGACTTTCTAACTGGTCGCCCCCAGACAGTTAGAGTTGGCACTACATACTCAGTCCTCTATAGTGTTAAACACCGGAGCACCTCAAGGCTGCATTCTCAGTCCTCTATTATATAGTAAGTATACCTTTGACTGTATTGCAAAACATCCCACTAATCATATTGTGAAATTTGCTGACGATTTTACTGTGGTAGGACTCATTGACAGTAATAACGAAACTGCCTATAGGGATGAGGTGAATAATTTGATCATGTGGTACCTCAGAAATGGCAGTATATTTACAATGGGTAAAACTAAGAAGATCCTCATAGATTTCAGAAGGAACAAACCCATACATATACCTGTCTATATTAACAACTCTCCAGTTGAAATTGTCAACACCTTTAAGTACTTAGGCATCCATATTTCAGACTCCCTCTTATGGTCCTTCCATATCAACTGTGCCATTAAGAAGGCACATCAGAGGCTTCATTTCTTGAGGTGTCTCAAGAAATATGGTATGTCCCTTAACATTCTACAGAACTTGTACTGCTGTACAATTGAGAATATACTGACAGATAACACTAACACGCAGCACTAAGAAGGCACTAGGTATTATGCAGGATTCTAGTCATCCTGCACAGAATCTCTTCTCCCACCTTTCATCAGAGAGACATTTACAGAGTATCCCAACATGCACATCACGTTTCAGGGATAGTTTTTACCCTCAGGTAATAAGGCTACTGAATGACAGTACAACAAGTACAACGGTAAGTGCAAGCCACTCTGGAACAAGGCCCTTTCGCTGACTTCTTGACTTTCTCTGTTTTCTGTTGAACCATGGATACACTCAAACTATTTTGCATTTTCTCTGCACTTCTCTCATATTTCTCAGTACCTTGTGTTACCCCATGTACAATCAAACAACATGACCTTGCTCATTTAGGCAGTAAAACTGATGAAGTCTATTCATATGATAGAGACGCTGCCTCTTTAATGATATTACAGACTTTGGGGTTAATGCCTGACAGATTGTTTATCACTCTGGCTCTGCTGTCATGTTTTATTATTAGAACGCTCATAAAAATGATTGCATTACCTAACAATCTGCATACAACTGTATTGTTAAATCAACATTACTGTAGTGCCTCAGCTGTGCTTTGTCTGGCCTTGATTATATTACTGCTTATGATCTCTGGTAATGTTCATGTCCACCCTGGCCCTTCTTCTAATGCTTTTATCTGGTGTTGTTTTTCCTATGGATCGTGTGGCCTCAAACAACATATGTTTTGATGATTTTTGTAACCGCAATAATATTGGGTTTTTGCATGTAAACGCAAGAAGTATATTACCTAAATTGGACCAGCTTAAAGTATGGGTTGAGAGTTCTAACCCTGACGTTTTAGTGATCACTGAGACATGGTTGCATAACTCTATTCCCTATATTTCCAGGATTTCAATATATAACTGTAATATTTCACAGTAAATTACATTATTACCACTTCACAGGCTTTAACTGTGATATTTCACAATATAATACCGTACTTAGAATTTTACTGTGAAAATAATGCAGGTGTGGCTATTACAAGAAACTACTGTGAATTCCGTCTTTTTCGTCCTGCAACGCGTCAACTGAGCTCTCTGATCTCCTCCATGGTTTCATTCGATGGATTCAGCGGTAAGTGTTTAAATGTCAAACCTTGTCAATGTTTTTTATATGATAGTGCATGTTATTTAAAAGTATGAACCAAATTAGCGTTAGTTGTAGGTTCTGTTGTCATGTTTTTGTAGCTGGAGCAGACTCGCGTCTAGGTTTGAGCACGCAAATTTGAATGAACAGACGTTGGTTGTAACGTTAGTGTTAAGTTAGTAACGGAGACGTCACGTTAGCTACACCGTCGAAAATTTAACTTTACCCAGCGGGCACCTTGACATCAATTTTAAATCAATATGACATCAACCATTGTCAAAATGACGTCTGTGCCATTAAGATACCTCCATTATTGCAACCATTATTGAAGACACCTGATGTTAACAAGCAGAATCACCAAAGGAGAAAATAAAAATTTTAAGCCACCATTTTGGTGATCAATGTTTGCTTTAGTTGGGCTCTTGACCCCTAAACTATTAATATTTCAATTTTGTTTGGCTGATGTAAATGTCACTTTCACAAGAAGATTGAAAAAAGGTGATCAGGAGGTGTTGGTTATGTTTTGACAATCATCACTTGACATGAATCACCCAACTCAAAAAGAGTGTCTTTACCTTGCTAATTACAGCACCACTGTTATTCTATAGCAAACAATTATCAGCATTTTCAATATAATCCAAAATATTTCTTTAAAGCTGTTCTGATCTTTCTGGAAAAGATCTGTTCTGAAAAAAGACTTTGAAAAATTATTTTATTTAGACACACTGATATCAATAATCAGCCTGTGAATCTCAACAATGGTGACAATAAGTAGTTGCAGTGCATTCTGGGTCCCACCAATCAAAACTCATTCATGGCTCCCATCATGCATTGCGGTATGAATAAATTATGATTTGATTTGTTTTAGTAATTTCCTTTTTTCTAATTGAATATTTTGTTTGTCACCATTGTTGAGATTCATACACTGATTCTAGATGTCTGTGTGTTCCTAAAAATCATATTTGTTTTATCAGAACAACTTTTAGGAAATCCTTTTGATTAAATTAAAAAGTCAGGATTTTATGATGTAGAATACAGTGATACTGTAATTACCAATTTAAATCTAAATCAGAGATTAGACTCTAAATGAGTTCAGTGACTCAAGTCAAATGATGATTGTCAAAACACAACCAACACCAACAGATCACCTTTACTCTTTGTTCATCTGGCTGTTCAACACTCAGTTTCCGCAGCCAAACAAAATCTAAAGTTAAAAACTTTAGAGTCAAGAGCCCAACTAAAGCAAACATTGATCACCAAAATGGTGACTTAAAATTGTGATTTTCTCCTTCCATGATTCTGCTTGTTAACATCAGGTTTCTTCAGTATTGGCCAATCATCACTCAATTAATCACATCAGCAGAGGTCAAAATCTTGACATCAAATTGACATTGACACTTTGACGTCAATATGACTTTCATTTTTGACCTATTTCTTGATGTCATTTTGAGAATGTTTGATGTCATATTTATGTTAAATTGACATCATATGCCCACTAGGTGAGTTGCTTTACTTTGTACGCCATGTGGCAATTTGTCATGTACTTTTTGCTTAACTCTCTGGGGTCGACGGTATCGCGGGCGATACCAGCTCACTTTTTTTCTTATCAGTGCAAAAGAGGCTCAAAATACTCTGTTGATTTTGATCTTACATATAAGCATTATACATAATTCAAAACTGTTAAATGTCTTCTTTTATTTGTGTACACTCATGATAAAAATAAAAAAATAAAATGTTGTGTTTTTCGTAAAATAAAGAAAATAAACATGATGCGCGTTCTGCCGTCTCTCCCAATGTGAAGTTCATTCTGAAACGCGACATAAAATGATCTGTAACTCAGCGACTGTTTGTCAGACAGACTTGAAATGTATGTCTTTACAAAGCTTGGAATCTCTATTAAATGATGTAAATTATATCAAAAGCAAATATTCTCTGTTTAAGTAATCAGTATGAAAGCAACGACATGTATAGTTTCTCAAACGCGTCCTAATTAACTGTAATGTGACCACACCCACGCGCGCAAGAGCAATTGACATGCAAATTATCCACATGAAGGAGCAGACCTGAAAACGCCCTCATCACCTCAAAACAAAGAATCAGTGACTTCAGTAGCCCACTTCTCTGCTTTACATCGAGTTTCGAAGGCTATGTTGTGCTGAGCACCTTGGATTTACCTCAGAAGAAATAGAAGAATTATTTTTCGCGATTTGAAGATGAGAAAGATTTTTAAGGTAAGACATCCACTCATAAATGTTATTGTTATATACGTTTTACATTGCGCAACTAGTCAAACTGGTGCCAGACTAAAACGTACGTTGTGAAATGAGATTGAAGTAAAAACATGAAGCCTAATTCTAAATTTACATACATGTACACGACACGAGGATAATAAAACACAGCATGATAGACAAGTATCTTATATGAGTGTTTACTCTAATATGGTGAATATTATAATGTTTAGAAAAGTGTTTACTGTTAAATACTGTGTTTTTGGATATCTGCTCAAACGTAGAAATGTGGTAACAATAATGTTTCATATTTTGGAGGGGCTCGATCGCTTCAGTAAATGTTCTCTACATGTGCTGTGAGTTTCAGTCAGTCGCGCTGTGCGTTTGTAAAGCAAAACACGCCAAACAATAGGCAATCTCATTTCATAACGTCATAACGAATGGGAACATTTGAAGTAACATATGATCCAGATATTTTTCTCTAGTGCAGTGTTTCTGAAGTGTTCATATTTAACGATTTATAGGCCGCCTGGTATAGGCTATTGTTATTGTTATTTTATGCAGACCTACACATAAAATGAACACCAGGTTGGTTGTGCCTTATAGGCATATGTGTAGCCTACAGTACACGTATATGCCTACAATGCACAACCAACCTGGTGTTAATTTTATATACATATAATGTGTGTGTGTGTGTGTGTGTGTGTGTGTGTGTGTGTGTGTGCATTTTAAATCGCAATTTTAACCGTAAAAATATAAAATATATTCCCAAAATCGTGCAGCCCATATTTTATCTTGATATCAGCATGTTCACACTCTGTCTTTAGGTCAATGTGTTCAATAATGTGCTTTTTTGTCCTTTGTTGTGTATCTTTGGATTATGTTGTGTTGTAAATAAATCCAAACAATCAAAAATCCCTTCTTTTTTAAATCTCCTCATTCCTTGTGCAAGGCTCCTCATAATGATAGGGCCTGATAACACCTAATAGGGCCATTAGGGGAGGGTCTTTGTCTTTCTCAGGTGTAAAATGCATTCATATTAATGAGAGATCACGCCCCTTCACATAAAGCTTTCTTACACAAAACACGTCATACAAATTTTAAATGACTTTATTGTCTTATCTGAATGAGTAGTCAGGATGATTTTCACATAGTTTTGGAGAAAATACTCTAGGAAGAAATCTTGTGAAGAAATAATAAGTATGGGTTTTATGACCTTATTTCAGTGACAATTTTTTCTTGTTTTTTCACAAACCACACATAAACTTCACTATATCAAAACTACAAGCTTTTACATACATGCTGCTGACATATTATTGTGGCAGAGTTTGTGCTGAATACAGTGTAGTAAGACTTTTGCCATGAAAATGTCACAAGTAACAGAAATAAGCACAAATGTCAGAGCATGTCAGAACACCTCCAGGACCCAGAAAACACCTCAGACCCCAGAGGGTTAACCTCAATCATGTTACTTTCAGTCCTGTTACTCATATGAAAAATAACAGGACTAAGTAAAAGTAACAGGAGTGAGTAGAGTCCTCTGGTTTGTTGATTTTAATATTAATTGATATAGTACTATTTACATGATTTTTTTAATAGTTGAAATGACTTAAATTGTAGACATTTTAGGATTAGTCTTACAATGTGAGTACCATACTTACAGGGAGCCAGTCTACCACAGAGTAACTTAAAGTTTTTTTCTTTCTTATCTTTTGTAGATAGTGGACAGAACCCATACTATGCAGGTGCCGGCTGCAAGGAAAGGAGTGAGACACCTGCAACCCTCTCTTTTCACACCTTTTTGTCTTTTCTTCCATGGATTAAGCGTGATCTAGCTGTTCTGCTTCAGCAAAAAAATACAGCTTGGCGCAGAGCACGCAAGTCACATTCTGCCAAAGACAACCTTTTATTTCGTCAAATCAGGAACAAGGCTACACAAGCAATGAGGGTGGCTAAAGCTGGCTTCTTTAAAGAACAGTTCACAATTTGTGGTGCGAACCCAAAAGCATTTTGGAATACGGTAAAAAAAACTTGAAAACAAACCCCGGACCATACCATTGTCCCTAAAAGTGGATGACATAGTTGTTACTAATAAAAACTTCATGGCTGAAGCATTCAATCACCACTTCATAAATTCTGGCTTGGTTTCCAAGGCATTAAACGCACAAGTGGGGCTCGACAGCCTTAGTCAAACGGGTTGGTTCGTATGGTTGGGTTGCGGAGAGATTGTGAGATTGTTGTTAGGTCTCAGCAGCAAAAGGGAAGTAGAGGTTAGTAAGCTGGGCTGAGTTGAGTGGGGGACGGAGGGGGGTGGCTCTGGGACGCCAGAGTCACTGTCGAGCCCTCTTGAGGTGTCGTGGGCTAGTCGACGAAACACTGAGGACGGAAGGTGCCCACTTGAAGACCCTAGAGATGTTCCCTACTCCGCTCAATCCAGAGGGTTGTTATGGGGGGACCGCACTGTGGTTGCAGCCGTTGTGTGTGCTGACGCGCAAATTAACACCAGACAGAAGGAGATTCACATCACCAGATGGAAAGAAGCGTAAATGGATGGAGAAGCATAGGTTACTGTAAAGCTACGTTTTAGTTGGTGCTTATCTTGGCGAAAGGCAAGTACAAATCAGCATAAAGTTTTAACATCTACTCTCGTGTAATGGAAATCATGAAGATCTGGATACGTCCAGTGACTGCGGTGAATAGTGTGCTGGCAACAAGGGAAAGACCTTGTGACAGCCTGGAGAGACAGCTGACAGGAGGAAAGAGACCCCAATGGGGCTGGCAAGGGTTAGCTACCCTTGTCGGCAGTATCCAGCTCTGAGTTTACAGAATGCTGGAGACACCCGCCCAAGGCTTCTGAAAAATTAAAGAGGAAAATACCCCTAGAGTCTGCGAGAGCAGGGGCGGAAGATGACTCAATGGTGGACAACATGGTTAACGACTTTGGAATGGAAACGGATATGAGTATGGAGAGTACTTCACAAAAGACTAGTTCAGGTTCTGCAGTTAGCAAAGCCATTGAACTCCAAGCTTGTGTCTGTGGCTGGAGCAAGGCGACAACGGTCAGGGGTTTGAGGATTCATCAAGGGAAAATGAAATGCTTGAGGGAGAAGGGACAAGGGCCTCGCATTGATCAGTACTTCTTACTAAGTCAGTCAAGTCAGTCGGATGAAATCCAGCAACAGGAAGCAAACCACAGTTCGCAGGATATCAGAACCCCTGTCGTAGAGGAGAGGAGGGTTTGCACAGTTAGTGGTGAACACATTGATTCTTGTGAACCCGGTCAGACTAACCAGCATAAGAGAGAAAATAACATCAACGGGCATAGGCCTGGAGTTAGATGGCCAAGAGCTTGTGAGAAAACTGCATGGGACACGGTAAACACAGATCTATGCTTTGCATTGGAAAGATTAACTGGTACAGTTGAAAAGAAGCTGGATAAATTTGGGGACATCATTTACGCATATGGAAGTGAGAGGTTTGGTGTGGAAAAAAGGAAGGAAAAAGTACAAACTACTCCTGGACTGTCTAGGCGGCAGCAGAAAATTTAAGGGTTAGTTAGAGAAAGGAGACAGCTGAGAAAGCAATGGAAAAGAGCAGAACAAAGTCAGAAGGAGGGACTCAATCTCTTACAAAGGGCCATAAAAGATAAGCTTGCAACATTACGCAGAGCTGAGCGCCTACGGAAACGCTACAAAAAGGAGCGTGCGAGGGCTAATTTCTATAAAGACCCATTCAAATTCGTAAAGAAGTTATTCACCAGTGAGAAGAATGGCACTTTAAAAGCATCTAGGGTTGAGCTAGAGAGATATTTGGAGGAAACGCATACAGATGCAAAAAGGCATGAGCCTATGTCAATTCCGTCAGACATCCCACCTGTCAATCCACCAGAATACCAAATGGAGGTCTGTGCACCTAAGTGGAAAGAGATAGAGCAGGTTGCGAGAAAGGCAAGGGCTTCATCATCTCCAGGGCCTAATGGAGTTCCGTACAGAGTGTACAAGAGTGCTTCAGGAGTTTTACGAATTCTGTGGAAATTGATAAAAGTGGATTGGGAAAAGCAGGTTGTACCTAGAGCATGGCGCCGAGCAGGGGGAGTCTTTATACCCAAAGAAAAAGATGCTACAAGCATCAGTCAGTTTCGCCCCATTTCACTATTAAACGTCGAAGGCAAGATTTTCTAAAGCATTAGTGCTCAGAGATTGTCAACCTACCTATTAAAGAATGGCTTCATTGACACTTCAGTTCAAAAAGCGGGCATTCCAGGATTCTCAGGATGCTTAGAACACATCAGTGTTATCTGGCAATTCAATCAGCTAAAAAGGAGAGGAAGGAGCTCCACGTGACATTCCTAGATTTGGCTAATGCATATGGTTCAGTGAGCTTCTTTGGGCATCATTTGATTTTTTCAGGGTACCGATGTCGATAACAAATTTAGTGAAAGCTTATTTTGGAGATTTGCAATTTAGTTTCACAACTCCAGAATTCAGCACTACATGGCAATGCTTAGAGGTTGGAATAATGGCAGGATGCACCATTTCTCCACTGGCTTTTACCATGGCAATGGAAGTAATCATTAGGGCATCAAAATGGGTAGTAGGAGGAGAGCGCTTGGCTTCTATGATGTGACTACCACCAATCAGAGCATACGTGGATGACATGACAACCATGACTACAACGGTAGCCTGCACTAATCGGTTATTGGGGAAGTTAACAGATAATATTGAATGGGCACGAATGCAATTTAAGCCCTCTAAATCAAGGAGCATCTCAATAATTAAAAGCAAGGTAGTAGATAAAACATTCTTCATTAATGGTGAGGCAATACCAACAGTTTCTCAGAAGCCAGTGAAGAGTCTAGGGAGATGGTACGATGGGGATCTAAAGGACACAGTTCGAGTGGGAGAAGTTAGACGACAAGCAGTGGAAGGGTTGAAGAGCATTAACAGCTGTGCTCTACCAGGCAAACTAAAACTCTGGTGCTTTCAGTTTGGTCTACTGCCAAGGTTGCTGTGGCCACTGACTGTGTACGAGGTTTCTTTGACAACAGGGGATAAGCTGGAAGCGTTAATAAGTTCATACATCAGGAAATGGTTGGGAGTTCCACGCTGCCTCAGCAGAGTGGGACTTTATAGTAAAGGAGTATTGCAGCTGCCAGTCTCTGCTTTAACCGAGGAGTTTAAGTGTGCCAAGGTCACACTGGAAATGACTTTAGCAGAGTCACGCGACAAATGTGTAAGGGAGGCTGCCCCTGTGGTAAAAACTGGTAGAAAGTGGTCAGCAAAGAAATCTGTAGTAGAGGCAAAGGCTGACCTTCAAATTGGGGATATCGTGGGACAAGTACAGCATGGAAGAGGGGGTTTTGGGCTCAGTTTAGCTCCTCCTAAATGGCACAAGGCAGGCCCAGCTCAAAGGAGGAAGCTGGTAGTCAACGAAGTGCGAAAGCAGGAGGAGAGGATGAGATGTATAAAGGCCATTTCCCAGGCCAAGCAGGGAGAGTGGATGAGATGGGAGAGTGTGGAACACAATGGGCTGGCAAGACCTTTGGTCAATGGAAGAGAGTAGGATCAGTTTCCTTATTAGGTCAACATATGATGTTCTCCCATTACCGCAGAACCTAAACCTCTGGGTAGGAGAGGATCCCTCTTGTCCTTTGTGTTTATCACCTGCCCCATTAAGGCACATTTTGACAGGATGTAAGGTGGCTCTTAGCCAAGGTTGGTTTACTTGGCACCATGACCAAGTATTGCGATGTTTGGCTTTAACATTGGAAGGCAAGCGTAGTATCACCAATAAGTTGCCACCTGTTCTAGCAGAACATTACAAGCAGAAGACAATATTCCTCCGCCCAGGCGAGCAACCACCAAGAAAAGGTGCTAACACCAATTCTCGCCCAGGACAACTGGAAGCTGCTAGGGACTGGAAGATGCTGGCTGATCTTGATCAACGGCTTATTTTTCCACCTGAGATTGTCACCACTAACCTACGACCAGATATTGTTTTGTGGTCTGGATCAGCACGCATTGTTCAACTGATAGAGTTAACAGTGCCATGGGAGGATGCGGTAGATGAGGCATATGAGAGGAAGAAACTGCGGTATGCTCATCTGGCCACTGAAGCAGAACAGCGAGGATGGAGAGTCCAGGTTTATCCAGTGGAAGTGGGTTGTTGAGGTTTTGTGGCACACTCTACAACCCGGTTCCTCAGAGATGTCGGATTCAGTGGCCAAGAGTTGTGTAGTTGTGAACAGTAAAGAACTTATCTGAAGCAGCAGAAAGGAGCAGCAACTGGCTGTGGTTGAGACGTAAAGATTCTAGCTGGCTGTGTACAGGCCGCCATGCTACGGTTTCGTAGGATTCTTGAAAATTTGAAGAGTCTGTTGGTTTATTTGTATAGGTTGTATAGTATTTACAGTCATTACGTTCCTGTGTATATTGCGTGAATGACGGGTGGTTGGGCAGCTATTGTGTTTTGCGGTAGGTGGTATGCCATACGGAACCGTTGCCACTGAAACCGCATATTAATTCAAGCATTCAATCACCACTTCATAAATTTTGGCTTGGTTTCCAAGGCATTAAACGCACAAGTGGGGCTCGACAGCCTTAGTCAAACGGGTTGGCGCGTATGGTTGGGTTGCGGAGAGATTGTGAGATTGTGGTTAGGTCTCAGCAGCAAGAGGGAAGTAGAGGTCAGTAAGCTGGGCTGAGTTGAGTGGGGGACGGAGGGGGGTGACTCTGGGACGGCAGAGTCACTGTCGAGCCCTCTTGAGGTGTCGCGGGCTAGTCGACGAAACACTGAGGACGGAAGGTGCCCACTTGAAGACCCTAGAGATGTTCCCTACTCCGCTCAATCCAGAGGGTTGTTATGGGGGGACCGCACTGTGGTTGCAGCCGTTGTGTGTGCTGACGCGCAAATTAACACCAGACAGAAGGAGACTCACATCACCAGATGGAAAGAAGCGTAAATGGATGGAGAAGCATAGGTTACTGTAAAGCTACGTCTTAGTTGGTGCTTATCTTGGCGAAAGCCAAGTACAAATCAGCATGAAGTTTTAACATCTACTCTCGTGTAATGGAAACCCTATTGCTACAGCCCCTGCAGTCTCTAATACCTGCAGCCTTTTAGCACCTCCTCACAGTTTTTCCATCCGGCCTGTTTTAGTGGGGGAAGTCCTGAAAGAATTGACCACTCAAGACCCCAATAAAATGGCTGGATCAGATTATCTTGCCGCTTTTTTCATAAAAATTGCTGCCCCGGTTATTGCGGCTCGTCTAACAGCCCTCATTAATCTATCCTTCCATACAGCCAAGATTCCACCTGCTTGGAAAGAAGCGGTTGTGCTTCCTGTGTATAAGGGTGGTGATCAGGCTGACTTAAACAATTACAGGCCAATCTCCATCTTGCCTTGTGTGTGAAAAACTTGTTAATACACAACTAATCAATCATCTAAATGTGAACGGTATCATCTCCGGGGCACATTCTGGCTTACGATCAGGGCATGGTTGTGTTACAACTACCACTAAAGTGCTCAATGACATTACATCTGCGTTAGATATCAAACAACACTGTGCTGCTATATTTATTGACCTTGCAAAAGCCTTTGACTCTGTGGACCACAACACACTCATCCACAGACTTAGCAGCATTGGTGTCACTGATCACTCACTGGTTTGGTTCTCAAATTATCTTTCTCACCGGGTTCAACGTGTAATATTTGAAAACCTTTTTTCCCATTCTCTACTGGTCACCAAGGGTGTCCCCCAAGGCTCCATCCTTGGCCCTACACTTTTCTCAATTTATATTAATAACATTCCCCAGGCAGTTGGTAATTCACTCATTCACTTCTATGCTGATGATAGAATCCTTTATGCCATGGGTTCCTCCCCTGATGCTGTTCAAGCCACCTTGCAAGATAGCTTTTTCCAACTACAGCAATCCTTTACACAAATCAAACTCACTCTTAATACCTTCAAAACAAAAACCATGTGGTTTTACCGTAAGGGTACTACGCCTCCTCCAGCCCTTAAAATCACCACTTGCAAGGGGGCTATTCTAGAACAAGTCACTGCATATAAATACTTGGGCATCTGGTTGGAAACTTCACTTTTTTTCTCCATCCACATATCAAAGCTGCAATCTAAGGTGAAGGCCAAGCTTGGTTTCCTTTACAGAAACCGCTCTTCCTTCACCACTTCTGCCAAACTTACTCTTATTCAAATAACCATTCTACCCATGTTAGACTATGGAGACACTATATACATGGTTGCTTGCAAGTCCCCTCTATCAACTCTTGACACTCTTTACCATTCAGCTATCAGTTCACTTTCATTCATAAGACCCTTCTCGGCTACTCACCTCCTTACTTGGGTCACCTGCTGCAGCTAAAGCCTGTCACATACAACACCCGGTCCTCACTTCGTCTTCAATTATGTATTCCCAAAACTAACTCTGCATTTGGTTTTGCTTCTTTTCAATCTGCTGCCGCTTGAGACTGGAATGCTCTGCAAAATATTCTCAAACTAGATACACTAATTTCAATTTCATCTTTTAAAACTATTATATCATCCTTGTTCACGGACACATGCAGTTGCTTTTCTACAGAATAATTTTGTGTTGTCTACTGTGTTTTTTTTTTAATTGTATTTAATGTAATTGTTAACCTTTATTTATTTCTAATGTACTGTATTTATTTTAGCCCCATTTCCTTTCCTTAAGTGGTTATTCCACTTGTCAGGCCGCCATTGTAAATAAGAACTTGTTCTTAATGACTTGCCTGTAAAAATAAAAAATAAAAAATAAATAAATATAAAAAACACGAAGGAGGTTTGAGCTTAGTTACTGTGTTTACTGTGCTTGGATGTTTTAATTTTTTTTATAATTGTTATTTTTGACTGGTGCAGGGAGAGTGCCAAGGCACATTGTATTTTATTGCTGTGGTCCTCTGTACTAATATGCATATGACAATAAACTTGAACCTTTCCGGGGACCATCACCTTACAGTGGTGGAGAGGTTTTGCATGTGAGCCTGGAGGCTGTGTTGTCTGGAGCCTAGTACTCCTGGTGTGGTCTCCTAAGGCAAAGTGGTTCCAGGTGAGTGTCCAGACTAAGAATAGTTCATGAAAACCCTTATGAAGAAGCGAGGAAGAGGAGGAGAGACCCTGCCCGGAGGAAGCCCGGGGCCCCCGTCTGGAGCCAGGCCCAAAGGGAGGTAACCCTCAAACACTGTGGTGGACACTGGTGGTCAGGGAAGCCGTCCATCTAAAGAAGGAGGCCTTCCGGGATTTGTTGTCTCGGAGGACTCCAGAGGGGTTTGTAAGGTATCGACAGGCCCGAAGGGCTGCAGCCTCTTCTGTGACAGATGCAAAGCAGCAGGTGTGGGAGAAGTTCGGAGAAAACATGGAGAAGGACTTTCGATCGCCACCAAAGTGCTTCTAGAGAACGGTCCGCCACCTAAGGAGGGGGATGTCTTGGATGACACGTCTTTTTTTAACATTGCGTGGAAGTCGGGTACAGTGCCCAAGGAGTGGCAGACAGGGGTGGTGGTTCCCCTGTTCAAAAAGGGGGACCAGAGAGTGTGTGCCATTTCCAGGGGTATCACACTTCTCAGCCTCCCTGGTAAAGTCTACTCCAAGGTGGCCCTGGAACAACGGACCAGCTCTTTACACTCACAAGGATCCTGGACTGGGTTTGGGAGTATACCCATCCAGTCTACATGTGTTTTGTAGACCTGGAGAAGGCATATGACCGGGTCCCCTGGGAGATACTGTGGGAGGTGCTGCGGGGGTATGGGGTGAGGTGGTCCCTTCTCAGGGCTATCCAATCCCTGTACATTCAAAAGCGAGAGCTGTGTACGAGTACTCGGCAGTAAGTCGGACTCTTTCCAGGTGAGGGTTGGCCTTCGCCAGGGCTGCGTTTTGTCACCAATCCTGTTTGTGATATTCATGGACAGGATATTGAGGCGTAGTCGTGGTGGGGAGGGGTTGAGGTTCAGTGGGCTTGGGATCTCGTCACTGCTTTTTGCGGATGATGTGGTCCTGATGGCATCATCGGTCCGTGACCTTCAACTCTCACTGGATCGGTTTGCAGCAGAGTGTGAAGCAAATGCCATGATTCTCAGCAGGAAACCGGTGGAATGCCAACTCCAGGTAGGGAATGAGTCCTTACCCCAAGTGAAGGAGTTCAAGTATCTCTGGGTCTTGTTCACGAGTGAGGAGAGATTAGAGCAGGAGATTGGCCGGAGAATCGGAGCAGCGGGGGCAGTATTGCACTCGCTTTACCACACCGTTGTGATGAAAAGACCGTTGATCTACCGGTCAATTTTCGTTCCTACCTTCACCTATGGTCATGAAGGCTGGGTCATGACCGAAAGAACAAGATTGCGGGTACAAGCGGCCGAAATGGGCTTCCTCAGGCGGGTGGCTGTTGTCTCCCTTAGAGATCGGGTGAGAAGCTTGGCCAGAGCTTAGAAGGTCAGAGTAGAGCCGCTGCTCTTTTGCGTCGAAAGGAGCCAGTTGAAGTGGTTTGGGCATCTGGTAAGGATGCCTCCTGGACGCCTCCCTAGGGAGATGTTCCAGGTACATCCAGCTGGTAGGCGACCTCGGGGAAGACCCAGGACTAGGTGGAGAGATTATATCGCCACACTGGCCTGGTAACTCCCCGGGATCCCCCAGTCAGAGCTGGTTAATGTGGCTCGGGAAAGATGAGCTTGGGGTTCTCTGCTGGAGCTGCTGCCCCCGCGACCTGACCCCGGATAAGCGGATGAAGATTGATGGATGGATTGAGCTGAACTGAGTCTTTCCGCTTGCAAATTCTGCCATGTAAATAGCAATCTGCCATGGCGTGAATGGGAGATGAGATTCTGATTGGCTTATTGCATGTTATGCCCAAACACACCCATTACTCATTAACCCTCTGGGGTCGACAAACGCGCCGGCGCGTTTTGCTCGGTTTTTTTCACATAGCAGGAAAATAGACTTAAAATACTCTGTCATTTTTGGTCATACAAACTTAAGAAATATAAAAAAATAAACTGTTGAATGTCTATTTTTGTATGTGTCCACTTACAATCGAAATAAAACATTTTGCTTTTGTAAAATAAAGAAAATAAACAGGGTGTGCTTTCTGTCTCTCCATCTCCGTTAACCTTTTTTCTGGAGCACGTCTCTAAACTTAAACAAAACTCAGTGAATACTATTCACCCAAGCATGAGCAATATATCTTTATAATCATTTAAGTTTGTACTTTTAAAATATCTAATTCAAAACTAAAATAAATATTCTGTTTATGTAATCTATAAAAAAAGAGAGAGGTGTCAGCCGATCTCATTATCATTCTCTCAGCTCATTATTCTGCTAATGTGACACGCCCACGGAGAGCGTGCGGTATTCAAATGTAAATGATCTAAGGCAAGCCATTCAAACATGCCAACACCCACCAGCTGGTTTATAAAACACATCATGTTTAATAAAAACATGTACTTTACCTCGTCTTGCTACCTGTGAGGAATAATACTATCTAATAACCCTGGAAAATGTACCAGAAGTGCTGGTAGTTTCATTTCGAGGAGCAACGAATCCAGCTGATGTAGTAAGTCATTTATTCTTAAGTGCTTTGTTCTAATCGTGATATTGAATAGTGTCTGTAAACCGCAAAAAGACTGTTTAAATATGAATTGCGTGTCTGTGTGTAGGCTAAATGATGAATGAACGGCACAGACGCGCGCGCTTTGTTTACTACAGTTATACAGCGCGTGTCTGTGCCGTTCATTCACTCTCACACCTACATTAGTAAACGTGTTATTTTTACATGAACACGTCCAAACTATATTGCTATAGCCTACTAAGATGAGTAAAAATAGACTGAAAAATGTTGAAATAAAATGTCTGTATAAGCAACAAACTGCAAATTAACATGCATATGCTAATATATCATACACAATATGTTATAGGCTAAATATGAATGTTTAGACAAGATTTTGTGATTAGTTTTGGATAGATTATAAAGTTTTGACTGTAAAAAAGACTACTGTCACATTAAATAGTTAAGGTTTTGTTCACCAATTTCTGCTCTTATGTTAAATATACTATAGTATGATGTTTTGTCAAAAATAAAGTAGGTATATTGAATTATCAACTAAGATGTTATTAAAGTGTTTGTTTCAATATTCAAACTAATGAATCCTTACCTTTTTTAATACGTATGATAAAATGTATACTTTTTACAAAGAAAGAATACATTTTGAACATTGTTAAAATGGTAATTGTTGTTGTAATTGTAACCTATTTGTAATTGGTTACAATTTCTAATTGTAAAATATGTATATATAGATAATTTCTTTTGTCCTTGCATTCTTTGGGACCCTGTGACACACCTGTGTGAAAGGCTAATTAATATGCAGCTCGTTATGTATGTGTCTTATATGTCTTATAAAATGTAAATCAATGTATTGTTTTGTGTAAATGATTAGGCAGGATGATTTTCAGATCATTTTGAAGCAAAAACTCTAGGCAACAACGCCCATTAGTCAAAAGTCTTGTGGACACATATTTAGTATGTGATTTGTGGCCTTATTTCAGACACTTTAAGTTTTAGTTTTTTCAATAACCATGCATAAACAATATTCTCTCAAAAATACAAACATGTACATACATCTTGCTCACATATTATGGTAGCCCTGTTTGTGCTAAATAGAGTGAAATTACACCTTTGCTATTCATACGTTTATAAGCAACTGAAAAAAGCACAAATGTCAGGGCATGTCAAAACATATCAAGGACCCCAAAAACACCTTAGACCCCAGAGGGTTAATGTTATGATTTTTAATGTTTATTTAATATTTTTACTGGTTTACCTTACCATCAGACAGACAGATGTTACTTTTGTACTACATTTTCTCAACTGTAGAATCTCAGTAGGCTATGCCGACACATAAACCCAATGCTTGTATGAATTACCAAGCATGTCATTTGCACATTAAAATCCAAAAGAAATGTCTCCTCATTAGCTTAAAAGGACAAGTTTGCATCCCTAATTGGCTTCACTATCCTCAGCTCTTCTGTGGTCACAATCCTTTCCTCTGCTCCGCAAGCTTTCACAGTCACTTTCTGCCACTCACCCAAACACACACATTACACACTGTTCCTTGAAAGACCTAACTTACACTGCTCTTTTATCACCTGTCATGTAGATGTCCTTTTAAGAATGAGGATAGGAAGCTTGCCAAGCATTGAGTGTTACCATGCTTGCACATTTTTCAAGTGAAAGGCATTAGCTGTGCATTGATATTAATGAAAACAAAGAGTCATTCCATCACAAAAATATTGCTATTGCTATTTCCCCACTGCCTTCCAAGGCCAGGTGGACCTAATTCAGCAATCAGCTGTAGCAATCCTGGGGCAGATGACAGAAAAGGAACATGGATACACAGCACAGGGAAACACATACTGCCAAAACAACATTTCCCAGATACAAAAACTGGCTTTAGACATTCATAAAATGTCATCTGGAATCCAGAAAATGATGAAGTCTTTGATTGTGCATGAAGTTCACTCTATGTAAAAACACCATTTTGGATGTACCATTATCCCCTCTACTTTGTCTGTCTCTTTCTACAGTCCTATCATAGCAAAATGCCAGCATTTTAAGGAATACTTAACAATTACATTCAGATTGCACTTTAATCTTAGAGCTGTGACTGACATTGTCCAAAATATTATGTATGTCGACCCAGTTGGGTTTCTAATGAATAGATGTGAAAATGTCGTCAATCAGATAAATTAAAAACTAAACTATTTTCAGGAGAACAATTCTTTACACTGAAATGTTTGACTTGTGTGGCTTATCTGTTGTGGGCATGGAACTGAATAAATTGTCTAAATAGTGTGAGTTGTGGGTATTTGAATTGTGGTGGTAAGTTAAAAGCAATTTGAGTGTTTCCTCAAATTAAGTTAATTTAAGGCAGTGTCACAAATAACCCTAGTACAAGATAACTCAAAAGGGGTTTCTGGTCTCTATTCTAGGATAAATTAATATATATTAGTATAATGTAAAATGTAATATATATTTTACATTAAAATTTTACATTAAAATTTTACACAAAATCAAAATTCCAGAAAATTAGGATATTACATGAAATCACACAGTAATTACACAGGAATACCATGGTCATTGAACCAGGTTTTGGTTCTTTTGGCAGTGTGGGCAGGTGCAAATCCTAGCTCCTAGCAGCAGAATTTTGTACACATTGTAATTTGTTCAGTGTGGTTTTAGGAACCCCAGCAAGAAGTGCATTGCAGTAGTCAATGCGAGAGAAAACTAAAGTATTAATAAGCCTTTCAGTCACAGAGAGGGATAACATAGAGCGGAGTCTGGCAATATTTCTGAGATGAAAAAAAGAGTTCTTAACAATGTACCGCACATGAGAGTCAAAGGACAGACTAGAATCAAATATAACTCCCATATTTTTTAACTTAGTCTGTGCCTCTAAATCAGAGCCATCTATGTTCAAAATTAGTGAACCAGCCTTACAAAGCTGATGAGGAGTGCCAATAAGCAAGAACTCAGTCTTATCACTATTGAGACACAAGAAATTGAGACATCCATGTTTTTATCTCAGAAATACAATGTGTTAAAAAAGGAACATCCAGATTTTGACCAGGCTTAGAGTGAATATAAATCTGAGTGTCATCTGCATAACAGTGATAATTAAGCCCAAGTGATCTTAGTAGCAGTCCGAGTGGAAACATGTAAATGCTAAAAAGTAAGGGGCCAAGAATTGAACCTTGGGGAACACTCATACGGACAGAGCCGATCTCAGACCGAAAACCGTTCATACAAACAAACTGTTTACGATGCGAGAGGCATGATCTAAACCAGGTTAAAACGGTCTCCGAAACACCAAAGACAGTTTCCAGACGGTTGAGTAAAAGATTGTGATTAACAGTATCAAAAGCGGCACTAAGATCAAGAAGGATAAGAATAGAAAGAGAACCAGAATCTGAGGCTATTAACAGACATTGGTAACATTGGTGACCTTGACCAAGGCTGTCTCAGTACCATGAAATTTTCGAAAACCAGACTGAAGGGGCTCAAAAAGATTATTTACTGTAAGATGATTATGTAGCTGCAAAGCCACAACACATTCCAAAATGTTTGCCAGAAATGGAAGATCTGATATAGGGCAATAGTTATTTATGTTATCCAACTCTGCATCACGCTTCTTCGGAACAGGCGTTACAGCAGCAGTTTTCAGTGCTGCAGGGACAACCCCAGTACACAAAGATTCATTGACAATGCCAAGAACAACTGGGCACAATGAGTCAAAACAGGATTTAAACAGGCTTGTAGGTAGGGGATCAAGAAAGCAAGTGGTAACTTTCATACCTGTTACCACCCTAGTGAGCAGCTCAGAGTCAACTTCAAAAAAGATAGAAAAGGATGTGCCAGAGAAACAAGGCAAGCGTAGTATAGAAGAAGAAACAGGTATAGCATGAATCATTTTGTAAACATTGTCAATTTTAGAGCTAAAAAAATGAAGAAAATCTTTACACACCTGATTTGAAACAGGCAGAGAGGTACCAACATTAGCTGTAAGAAGCATGTTTATAGTATGAAATAGATGTCTTGGATTACTTAGATTATTATCTATTATCTGTGAAAAATAAACAGATCTGGCAGACTCAATTGCAGATCTATATTCCCCCAAGTGATCTTTCCAGGCTTGATTAAAATACATTCAGGCACGAGTCACGCCACTTGCGTTACAATTTACGGCAAGCTGCGTTCTTAGAGCGCAGGTCAACATTATACCATGGGGCAGAACGAGAAAGAGAGACTCTGCGTGACTTCAAGGGAGTAAAAGAATCAAAATTAGAGGCAAGAACAGCATTCAAGTGTAAAATCTTATCTTCCAGATGAGCTGACTGAAGACTACTAAGAGAGGAAACAACAGTGTCTGCAAAATCTGACGGATAAATTGATTTCCATTTACGGAAATGAACAGAGTGTGAAGAAGACGTAGAAGGAAGAGGCAGTTCCATATTAAAAAATATTGCCAGATGATCAGAAAGGCCAATATCAACTGTGCACTGCTGTGATATAATTGCTTCGTTTGCAATCACAAGGTCTACTGATGACCTTTGTTATGTGTAGGGCCACTGATAAACTGTTTAAGATTAAAACAGTCTAATATAAATAGGAAGTCCTTTGCCATCTGTAGCGACTACGAGAATGAACCAAACACAATTGAAGCTTTTAGGTGATTGTTCATACATAATCATACAAAAGAGGCTTCACATTCCAGATTCAAATCACCAAACCCAGAGCCTTTTAAAAAATACTTTTTATTGTTTAACTAAAGGAAGAACGTTGTCAATGTTTTATAATTTGGCAAGACAGATCTGTTCAGAAATGGTGAAACAAGAGGCCCTAACAAGACGTCACCTAACCCCTGCGACTAACAGACTACGTCTTTCTTAAGGACCAAGGTCCCATGAGAGATGAACAAAAACAGACTTCAGCAGGAACTATCCCTGACCTCAGACTGGAATGGCTTAAACCCCATAAACTTTACACACTAACACACTTTACATATCAAAATCCATAAAACTCATCCCAGAACAATTCTCGATGGACTTATAATCAAACATCATGCAACTACATAATTCTGTGTTGTTTCTTCAATATATGTGTCACGAACACACAGCGGGCGAGGGAAATCCAAGTGCAGTAATTTAATGATGGGGTAATCCAACTCACAATCAGTCCAGGCAGGGGTCAAATACCATGTAGCAATCCAAAAGACAAGAACAACACTAACCAAGAAACACCAATGAGAACGGAAGTGTGGGGACATAATACAACGACTCCGTACAGATACTAACACAGACAGGGAATATATACACATATCTAACAAGACTAACACAGAACAGCTGGGAACAATGATTACGGGAAACAGCTGAGTGCAATGAACTGATGAGTGACAGTGACAGACAGAATGCTGGGAATTGAAGTCAAATGTGAAGGACACCGTGAGAACGAGGACCTCTAGTGATAAACAAGGGAACACAACCAGACACTGTGACATAACCCCCCCTCTACGGAGCGGCTACCAGACGCTCCACGACAACACTTAAACACGACACAAGAGTTCAGGAGGGAGGTGGAATGGTGGACGATCAGGGGGAGGGATGGTGGGCCAGGTCCGTGAAGGGAGACAGGAACAAGGGGTGAGGGTTAAATCGCCCGCCAGGGTAAAGCAGACAGTCCAGCGGGCGACCAGGGCGAAGCAGACAGTCCAGCGGGCGGCCAGGGCGAAGCAGACAGTCCATCGGGCGGCCAAGGCGAAGCAGACAGTCCATCGGGCGGCCAGGGCGAAGCAGACAGTCCTTCGGGCGGCCAGGGCGAAGCAGACGACCCATCGGACGGCCAGGGCGAAGCAGACGACCCATCGGGCGGCCAGGGCGAAGCAGACGACCCATCGTGCGGCCAGGGCGAAGCAGACGACCCCTCGGGCGGCCAGGGCGAAGCAGACGACCCCTCGGGCGGCCAGGGCGGTGAAGACCCCTCGGGCGGCCAGAGCGGTGAAGACCCCTCGGGCGGCCAGGGCGGTGAAGACCCCTCGGGCGGCCAAGGCGGTGAAGACCCCTCGGGCGGCCAGGGCAGTGACGTCCCCTCGGGCGACCACGGCACAGGAACAGAAACCGGCTCAGGAACAGAACCCGGCTCCGGAACAGACACCGGCTCAGGAACAGACACCGGCTCAGGAACAGACACCGGCTCAGGAACAGACACCGGCTCAGGAACAGACATTGGCTCCGGCTCAGGAACAGACACCAGAACTGTAACAACCACAAGAACAGACACAAACACAGAAACAAACACTGGCTCTGGCACAGACACTGGCTCTGGAACAGACACAGACACCGGCTCAGGAACAGGCACTGGCTCTGCCTCCGGCTCAGGAACAGGCACTGGCTCTGCCTCCGGCTCTGGAACAGGCCTTGGCTCTGCCTCCGGCTCTGGAAAAGGCACTGGCTCTGCCTCCGGCTCTGGAACGGCCACTGGCTCTGCCTCCGGCTCTGGAACAGCAAACACTGGTTCCGGCTCTGGAACAGAAGACACTGGTTCCGGCTCTGGAACAGCAGACAGCAGCAGGATCCGAGCCAGACGCTCCAGATAGTCCAGGTCCAGGATGGCAGATGGAACGTGAACAGTCTCTGACTGGACAGACGGAACGTGAACAGTCTCTGACTGGGCAGACGGAACGTGAACAGTCTCTGACTGGGCAGACGGGACGTGAACAGTCTCTGACTGGGCAGACGGGACGTGAACAGTCTCTGACTGGGCAGACGGGACGTGAACAGTCTCTGACTGGGCAGACGGGACGTGAACAGTCTCTGACTGGGCAGACGTGACGTGAACAGTCTCTGACTGGGCAGGCGGAACGTGAACAGTCTCTGACTGGGCAGACGGGACGTGAACAGTCTCTGACTGGGCAGACGTGACGTGAACAGTCTCTGACTGGGCAGACAGAGGTCTCCTTCTCCTCCTCCTCCGTCCCTTCAGATGGATTTCTGCCGCCTTTGAACTGGACAAAACCATCGACGGAGTCCCAGCGCTCGATGAGACTAGTGGTGAAGCCTCGACTGCCCTGATCTCCTCATGCCTTTGTGCGCATCTAGAAAAATATTTCAGTAACGAGATGCCATTCTCTCTCTCTGCGGGAGCAAGCTCGCTACGTGGAATCCACATGGGGACTGGGGACGAGATCTTCCAAAAAAAAAAAAAGAAAACTGAAAATTACCGCTGGATTTCTGAGGACGGAGTCGTTCTGTCACGAACACACACCGGGCGAGGGAAATCCAAGTGCAGTAATTTAATGATAGGGTAATCCAACTCACAATCAGTCCAGGCAGGGGTCAAATACCATGTAGCAATCCAAAAGACAAGAACAACACTAACCAAGAAACACAAACGAGAACGGAAGTGTGGGGACATAATACAACGACTCCGTACACATACTAACACAGACAGGGAATATATACACATATCTAACAAGACTAACACAGAACAGCTGGGAACAATGATTACGGGAAACAGCTGAGTGCAATGAACTGATGAGTGACAGTGACAGACAGAATGCTGGGAATTGAAGTCAAATGTGAAGGACACCGTGAGAACGAGGACCTCTAGTGATAAACAAGGGAACACAACCAGACACTGTGACAATATGTGTGTGTCTAATATGCTTAGATGCCATACAATTCATAATTGTTATAAATATTAGGTGTGTGAATGAAAGTGTGTCGTGCTTCCTGTCGGCAGGATCGTATGTTCTTCTTGGCTTGATTGAAATCTGTGTAAAATGTTTTGTATTCTTATAATAGTAATATTAAACTGTGGCTTCTTGTTCTCTCTGCTAGTGCTGGAGAGCAAGGAGATCACAGATAACGCATGATTTATGATAAGAAGAAAATAGAGCCACCTCCTAAATTAAGCCAGTGTCTAATTGGCCAGAACTCATCCTGGAGGTTGGACAAACTTTGAGTTTAAAATCCTAGACCCGAACACAGAAGCGCTCTCTTAGCTCTCTTAGCTCTTCTTCTTCGTCTTCTCTTCTAGTAACCATGTAGACGCATAGAGACAAATGACCCAAATCAAGATCAGGGTTTAAAACAGCTTCATCCAAGCCATCTAACTCGTCTCACTTTCCTTTCTTTTCCTTTGTTTTCTTTACCGTTAAAAGTCTCGGTTCTAAGTTAAGTTTTGCTGCAAAACTTTGTTTAACAGTTTCGACTGCAACACGCTTCCAACTTCAAAGACTTTCATCCATCCGCCAACACACCACGTGATTGGCTGCCCAAGATTTAGCAGGCACGAGGAGACCGCCAGCCAAGCAACGGACCCGGGAAACCCATTTACACCAACAAAAGGGAATCCCCAAAGCAAACCGAAGACAAGCAAATAGCTTCAGACTCTAAACTTGAACTGGTGCTTTAATATAACCTTTAATAACCCCGCCTAAGAAACGATAGAAGGGTTGAATTAATGATTGATGGTTCGTTCTGGTCATGCCTTATAAGTGCATATAGAAACTTGGGATTTCATCATCTCACTCTTAAAACTCATTCTTTCCTCACTCTCTTTCTTTCTGCAACTCGTATGAATGTTTGTGTGTGTGTGTGTGTGTGTGTGTGTAGGTGTGTGTTAGATATTAGTTTTATGTGTTAGTCTTATAATCACTAAAGTATTTAGTTTTATGTGTTAGTCTTATAATCAATAAAGGTATTCTTTGTATTTGAAAAGAGAAGCATTACTTGTGTTATGTGCTTACGAAATTATTGTCTTGAACTGCGATCTAAGCTACCTATGCTTTTACCCTTGAATTATTTCTTAATTTAGCTGTTAGCTGGGAATTAGTCTTTCTTGGCCAGGAAGATATTATATTTCCTAGAATTACAGTTTTTTACAATCACTTTGTTACTATTTTCAGAACCTTGATGTCATTTTTCACAACTCTAGACACAAAACTCACAACCAATTATCAAAATGCACATTTTTCAAAACTCTAACCATTTTCTCAATTGTTTGGATACAATACACATAAAACTTAGATCATTTGTTCATTCAACAAAAATCACTTGTTCAATATGACACAACTTAACATCAAAGTACTACTATTTCAAAAGGCAATTCACACATTACATTTCAAATGAATGTCTATTCATTTCCTTACACTGATCTAACTATCAATTGATACAACTGCTCAAAATGATAAGTAACTGTTGCGTTACTCTTAATGCATAGTTGTATGGAAACAGACAAACAATCTTCCATGTTTACAGTAAATCATGAAAGTTTCAAGATAACGAGATTCATTGTCACCAATTAGCGTGGAGCATGAACCAATTAGACTACAATATCCATGGATGTTGCCTAATATTTTATATCATACTGTAATGCTTCATCAGACACTGTGTCTATGGTCCCAAATACTGTACCTCCTTTTCAGACTATTTAAAGTATTGACAGTACTGCACTGTAGAGATGCAGGCCCTTGGAATTGCTTGTCCAATTCTGCCAACTCGTTACTGATGATTGAGGGCACATTGTGGAATGAGTATATAAAGAGTTGATTGGGATCCAATTGCAAGAGCATAGTGATATGTAACATGGAGCCAGCAGGTGATCCAGGTCACAATGGAGGTCAAGCAGTGGTGGGAGGAAGACGAGGAAGACGTGTTGGTCAAAGGAATGGTAGGGGACAGGCAGCCCTTCTGAGAGGTGGTCGTGGGCCTCGTTTGAGAGGTGTGGGGGAACGTGGTAGAGGACAGGCACCCCTTCTGAGAGGTGGTCGTGGGCCTCGTTTGAGAGGTGTGGGGGAACGTGGTAGAGGACAGGCACCCCTTCTGAGAGGTGGTCGTGGGCCTCGTTTGAGAGGTGTGGGGGAACGTGGTAGAGGACAAGGCCACGGACCAAGACAGCGGCAGCAACAGCATAGAGTGTCCAATGAAATTCGGGCAATAGTTGTAGACCATGTCATAAATCATGGCATGACAATGACTGAGGCGGCTACAATGATACAACCAAACCTGAGAAGGTCAACCGTGGCCTCAATAATCAGAACTTTCCGCAATGAGAACCGGTAAGTTATCAGCATGCACTAAACATTATGCTACTCTCAATTGTCAAATGACTGCATACCAATGTGTATCACAGAATAGGTGATGTGACCAAGTGTCTTCTTACTCTAATGTTCCCTGTAGAATTGTGACTAGGCCAAATAGTGGAGGCAGAGGGAAAATTCTAACTGACCAGCAAGAGCAGGCTGTGGTCGATTTGGTTCGGGCCAGAAATGATATTCGCCTTACAGAAATTCGCCAGCATATCTTGGACAATGAAGACATGTTCAACAATGTGGGATCCATAAGTTTGCCGACCATTGCACGCATACTGAAAAGGCACCAGGTATCTATAAAACAACTATACCATGTGCCTTTCGAAAGAAATGCAGACAGAGTGAAACAAATGAGGACTGAGTATGTTCAGGTAAGTTCAGTTTCAAGACGGCTGTTGTAAAAACATTCCCAAAAATTCTACATTGTACGGTAATCTCTAAATCTCTTTCCAAAATGTATTTTTAGAGGGTGATGGAGCTGGATGCTGATGACGACCATCACAAATTCATATATTTGGATGAGGCAGGTTTTAATCTGGCCAAGACAAGGAGGAGAGGTCGGAATTTCATTGGCCAGCGGGCAACCATCCAAGTACCTGGACAACGTGGGGCCAACATTACCATGTGTGCGGCTATATCAGAAGATGGTGTGGTGGGACGCAGACCTCATATTGGACCATATAATGCAGCTCTCCTTGTCACCTTTCTTGATGAGCTCGAACAGGTTTGTAGAGCTGAAGGTGTGACCTATGTCATTGTCTGGGACAATGTCAGGTTCCATCATGCTCATGTGGTGCAAGCATGGTTTCAGGCCCATGCACAATTTACCACCCTGTATTTACCCCCATACTCCCCCTTCCTTAACCCGATTGAGGAATTTTTCTCCGCATGGAGATGGAAGGTTCATGATAGGCACCCTCATGAACAAGTCACTCTTCTCCAGGCCATGGATGACGCCTGCAATGACATCACAGCAGACCAGTGTCAGGCCTGGATTCGCCATGCCCGAAGGTTTTTTCCAAGATGTTTGGCTAATGAAAACATCCATTGTGATGTAGATGAGAACCTGTGGCCAAATCCACAACACAGAGTTGATGACAATGTAGAAGTACAGTAATCACTGCTGTTTTATTTCTTACAGTGCAAGCAAGTTGAGGAACACTGCATTTGATGGTTTACAGTACTGTCTTTTCTTTTCTATTTCATTGCATTTGATGGTTTACAGTACTGTCTTTTCTTTTCTATTTCATAGCTAATTACTGTATTTTTGCTTTGATTAAAATAAACCAATGTTGTGATTGTACTGTAGTGTTTTGCATCAATATATTACAAACTTTGTTCAATGATTCCACTTTGTCTGTATTCTCTCTACTACTGCAGTACTTTACAGTAACAGAGGTATTTACTGTACATGTAGTACCATAATGAAACCTGTATCACCTATTTTGTTCTACAATAGTTAATGATTGTACGAACAATGACAGAGTGAAACTATCAGTTGCTTGTGTGTGGGTGATCTATAGTTGTGTTTCAATGGTATTTCACAGTAAATTTGTTTTTTGAACCAATGATTGTGCAAGTGCAAGATTTCTTTAAAGATGTGAATGCACAATGCAATGTTTTGAACATTAGACAACCTGTGTTACAAGTGATAACCGTTTTGAGTTTTGTGTCTAGAGTTTTGAAAAATGACATCAAGGTTCTGAAAATAGTAGCAAAGTGATTGTAAAAAACTGTAATAATTGTTTATGCTTTCAGTTCATTGGATGAACTGATAAAAATGATCATACTATTGATTCTGCTACAGTAAATTCTGAAAATAATTAAACTATTAATTACTGATCATAATCCATTATGAATAATAATTAGTTATATTTATATGGACGTATAAACGCTACACATCACACAGTCATTTTCATCAATGTGTATGTTGAAATCCACTAGAATGAGGATTCTCTCAAATTTATAAAACAACATTGACAACAAGTCAGCAAAATCAGTCATAAAAGCTTCATTTGCCTTTGGTGGTCGATAGACAGTAGCGATGGTGATTGGCTTTGGAGCAGAAATATTTAAAACAAGGCATTCAAATGATGAGAACTGTGGTACACTCACAGCGTTGATGTTAGATTGCAGATTATGAACCACAATAATTCCACCACCTCGACCAGTAGATCGCGGTAAATCAAACAGTCCATACCCCTCAGGAGTGATCTGGTTGAAGAGGAGACCGTCATTTTGTTTATGCCATGTTTCAGTTAAAAACAATAAGTCCAGTTTTCGCTCTGCAATAATGTCCGATAAAAGAAGGGCTTTATTGTTTACTGAGCGTGCATTAAACAACGCAACATTCACGGTACTCTGGCACATCACAGAATGCAACTCCGACCGAATGAACGAGGATAGATTACTCAGGACTGCACCAGTACGAGACACGCTTTTAGCCTGACGCCAACACATAGGCACGCAGATGTTGTTAAAGGGAGAGAGGTCATATCTGCGGCCAAAACTCCGATGTATGTACTGTCTTCGTCTCAGCAGACCAGCGTTTCGACAGAGATCATAAACATCTTTTTGTAAGTAGTAGTTTTGTTTTAAATTCAGCAACTGGTGTGCAGTGTACCTTAAAGCCATGCTTCTTGGATCCAGGATCGCAACAGTCTCAAGGCAGCGAAGGTTCAAAGTAAGGCCACAGGCTAAACTCCTCGGATAGAGCTCCAGGGTCTTCCAGAGAACACAGGCAGATATAAGCAATAATCCAGCGAATGTAAAATAGTCCCGCGACATAGCAACAAGTCGAGAACTAAAAACAGCAGGTAAAAAAACCCGCATCAGCATAAAAACAAACAAACAGTGAAACAGTTTAGGAGCGGCAGCCAAAACGCGCCAGCGTACCCTTCCGCCGTAGATCACCAAAATTTAGGCATTTTAGAGTGAAGAGGAGTAACTATATTCTATTTAAAGTCCCCATGAACCGGAGGTAACCAACGACTTTCCTCCAGTGTTCTGATGTATTTCCAAGTGAAATTGAATATTGAATAGAGGGCAGGGTTTTACTTCTGCGCTCGTCCTTTCCATCTCTCGCTAATAGCAGACTAACGGTTTGAGGGGAGTAGCCACGCCCTCGCGCCATAGCACATGACAGGAAGAGAAGACAAGTCGTTTCGAGTCGCTTCCACAAACATTTAAAACTGCATGAATAATTGTAATTGTGTTGCTAATGTACCTGACTTTCCAGTAGATGCAGGAGCCCTTAGGACTCCCTTCATTTGTGAAAGCAGGAATTCCTTATCATTTTTTAGCTCACTGTTGGCCTCTTCCAGGTATTTAATGCGTTCCTCAAGGTGTTCAATCTTCTGTTGATCCATCTTGGTCTGTTCTTTTAGTTTGGCCAACTCCAACGTTCCTGTGGGTGACACTGCACATTTTTTTAATATTTTTTTTTGTACATATATTTTCCCATCCCAAGAATGTCCCTTGCTCAGAGCCTAGTAATGTTGTCAATAATTAAGTTGTAAATCAAATTTTCTTTCTTAAACAGAAAGATCCTTCCACTTAATAAGACCTCAGTGTATCAGCTAAAATTGCAAGGATTATTTTGGTTTTGCACGTTATCTGCATTTTGAACCTTCTTTCCTTATTGACTTCCACCGCTTGACTTTTCAACGAAAACTAAATTTCTATAATTGTGTTCCGCTGAAGAAAGCAAGTCACTGACACCTTGGATGGCCTGGGGTGAATCATTTATCAGCAAATTTTCATTTTTAGGTGGGCTATTCCTTTAAAAGCATATGTCCTGGTGTGCTTAAAACAGAGTGCATCAATTTAAATGCATGTTGCAAAATAAAAGCCAAGCACTTGCAAAAGAAACTGAGACAGAAATATATTATATGTATAAAATAAAATAATATATGAATCCATGATGTAATAATAATAATAATAATAACAAAAACATCAATAATATGTATTATTATTATTATTAGACACAATTTTGACACAATAAACTAAACTAAACTTTTTTGAACTTTGATATGTAAAACTGTAAAATTACTTGTATTTGCACTGATTAGTGCAATTTCAATATTGAGACAACACTGATTTGATATACTACAATATACAAAAAACATACAATCTACAAAATAATAAAAATAGGAAATGTGACCCGTTACAGAAACCAGGGACACAAGTCGGCAGCACAACTTGCGAGCAAAATGAGAAACAAGCGTTTTTTTCCAAAATTTGTGATTTCCGCTTTTTTTCAGAATCTGTTAGTTGAGATCAGGAAGAAGCCTCTCCATGTTAGAGATAACAGTATTGGTATATTTAAAAGCGTACATTTTGAGGTTGAAATCGGCTTGTTTTTCAGGGATTCTAGCATGGAGTAGGGGCGTGTCATTGTCTGTGTGTAATTCCATACTGAATAGCCGCCCGCGCCTTTGCCCCCGCCCCCCAACAGCGTGGCTACTTATTATGCAGCGCTCTAGTCGGCTCTATCTGATATCAAAATTCAATGAAGATGGACACTGCAAAGATTGTCGTAGACGAGCTGAACCGTGGCCGTCACAACGAAAATGTTTTCGCCGCACTTTGTGGGCTCGGGAAACTGAACCGGAGGTATCGGGCGCGGCGCGCGGGCCCTCGGTGCTTGAATACAGCGGCTCGATCGGCTCGCTGACAACGGTGGCTGGCTGTTTCATATGTGACATCCCGATTGCTTTGAATGGGGAACGTTTTGTGAACAGGGAACAGACTTAATGGACTGGCAACAATCTCCATAGAACATTAACTGGCACAGAGAATCGAAATGGAGGATGCAGTTAAGCCCTTTGCTGCGATGAAGGCCTGCCGTGGGCATTTCTGAAACGTAAGTTAAGCTTCATTTGCTCTTTAGTCGTTATTTAAGATGCTGAACCTGCTGATGATATAATGTGCTTGCGGACATTTCATTTGTGTGTGTATACGCACATATGAAAATGGTGTAAAGATATTTGTAACAGTAATTTGAGGAGGTGAAATGTGGTTATTTGGAAAATTCCTGTCATGACTGCTTAAAGAAAAATGCCAGCAGGCTTGCCTCCTGCATAAACTTTAATATTGTTGACATTTTGGGCACACTCGCGTTGCGCACTATTTGCGTTATATGTAGGCCTATGGCTTATTGGTCTTTGTGTGTTGTTGCTGGTTTTGCGTTATATGTATATAGCATATTGGTCTTTGTGTGTTGTTGCTGGTTTTGCGTTATATGTATGGCATATTGGTCTTTGTGCGTTGTTGCTGGTATACGTTGCAAATAGAGGGGCAGCACAATTGTTTTTCGCCTAGAGCGGCAGAAATGCATTCGCCGGTCCTGGGGGTGAGTTTCCATAAACATTGAAGTTTGTGGTTTTTTTTTAATCCTAAGAACACGTAGGCTACACGTTAACTCATGTTTAGTCTGTTTAGACCTTCCCAATACCTACCTATTGTTATTAGCTAGCTCAAAGAAAATCTTATCTAAATGAGATGTAAATGAGCCCTATTGTCACTCCCAGCAGCAGAGAGGTGAGAACTGCACAATCTTTAGAGGCTGTTATCTTAACTTTTAGTTATTTTAAGTGCCTACCTTCAAATGGCCACAACTTCTCCAAATATTATCAGATTTCCACGTGTTACACATCGTTGGAAAGCTTGGAGACTACACTTTCAGAATCTACGAATAACTCAAATTGCCCCAGAACCGACTTGTGTCCCTAGTTTCCGTAACTGGTCACAAATATGATGTGCCACAATCAGCCACATGAAGATTGAACATGCTGGCAATCTGCTAACAAAGTGGCTAGAACACATTTACTAATGGCAGCTTTTAATTTCAAGCACTGGTTGTTAAAGTATTAACAACAAAATTACTTACATAATTTCCTCGGGGAATATTTGACAGTTTTCTTTCTCTTTGGCACAACAGGGACCTCATCCACATTCACATCTTGTTGTAGGCCCTCATACGCAATTGCATCATCCACAACTTGTGCATCTTCTTTACCTTCGATTGGGGGACGCCAAGATGGCGCTCTGAATATACGTGCTTTGAAGAGCTCCGCAAACTCAAACTAATAATTTGATTTGTAGTGCGGTAAGAAACACTGTCCATCTTTATGTTGGTGCATACGAGACCTTTTCTACGAATATAATAATTGAAATGGGAAAATCTGAAAAAAGAAAGAACAAGACCGTGAGACAAGCCAAAGCTAATCCTGCTAAAGCTACATCGACAAAACAGCAAGTTTCAAACAAACTTTTGAGTGACAATTTGCATGATTACCTCGAGTCAGAAATGGATTGTGCCGATATTATGCCTGCTGAAGTAGTTTTCCCTCCTCTCCCCGAAACGCCATGTAAGTCTCCTGTTATAAAACAGCGGAAGATTGAGAGCATTGATGCCGCTAATGATGTCCTCTCACAACTCAAAGAACTCTCGGTTCTAATTAATAATCGATCTGATTCCCTGGAACGAATGGTGGCGGAGAATGCACGAGCGATTGCGAGTATGAAAGAGACCGTTAACGAAAACACCAAACAGATAGCCGACGTGAAGACAGCTGTTGAGTTTGTGTGTGCCGAAGTTAATGATGTTAAAAGCCAGCTCTGTATAACGGAGACACAAGTGAAAAAGGTTGAGGCGAAATCATCTGACCATGAACAACGTTTGTCTCATCTCGAAGGATACACACGTCGTTGGAATCTGAGAATTTACGGGATCCCTGAAAAGGAGAGGGAGGATGTACGGGAGAGGGTTATCCAGGTCTGTGCGCAGCTTTTACCAGAAGCAAAGGACAAACTTCAATACACCGTCGACACTGTACATCGACCAAAGTTAAAAATAAAATTTATGACATTATTACAAATTTTTGGAACAAAGCAAAGGTGTCACGAAAACCACACGGGAAGCAGATAATCCATGAGCAGTAGTATCTATAATAAAAGGGCAATCCAAACTCGTTGTCAACATGCAGGGGTCAATCCAAATAAAGCCGTCAAAACAATAAACAAAACAGGAACCAGAACAAACACAGACCTGAAGTGGTGTGACACAAACTAAGGAATCCGTAACAAATACTAAAACAGACAGGGTATTTATACACAATCTAACAAGACTAACACAGAACAGCTGGGAATAATGATTACGGGAAACAGCTGAGTGCAATGAACTGATGAGTGACAGTGACAGACAGAATGCTGGGAAATGAAGTCAAATGTGAAGGACACCGTGAGAACGAGGACCTCTAGTGATAGACAAGGGAACACAACCAGACACTGTGACATAACCCCCCCTCTACGGAGCGGCTACCAGACGCTCCACGACAACACTAAAACATGACACAAGAGTTCAGGAGGGAGGTGGAACGGTGGAGGATCAGGGGGAGGGATGGTGGGCCAGGTCCATGAAGGGAGACAGGAACAGGGGGTGAGGGCTTAGCCAACGGCCAGGGCGAAACCAGAATCCATCAACTGGCCAGGCCGGAGAAGACAGTCCATCGGGCGGCCAGGGCGGAGAAGACAGTCCATCGGGCGGCCAGGGCGGAGAAGACCCCTCGGGCGGCCAGGGCGGTGAAGACCCCTCGGGCGGCCATGGAAGAGGCTCTGGTACAGCAGACACCGGCTCAGATACAGCAGTCACAAGAACAGGCGCTGGCTCTGGAACATCAGACACTGGCTCCGGCTCTGGAACATCAGACACTGGCTCCGGCTCTGGAACATCAGACACTGGCTCCGGCTCTGGAACATCAGACACTGGCTCCGGCTCTGGAACATCAGGCACTGGCTCCGGCTCTGGAACATCAGGCACTGGCTCCGGCTCTGGAACATCAGGCACTGGCTCCGGCTCTGGAACATCAGGCACTGGCTCCGGCTCTGGAACATCAGGCACTGGCTCCGGCTCTGGAACATCAGGCACTGGCTCCGGCTCTGGAACATCAGGCACTGGCTCCGGCTCTGGAACATCAGGCACTGGCTCCGGCTCTGGAACATCAGGCACTGGCTCCGGCTCTGGAACATCAGGCACTGGCTCCGGCTCTGGAACATCAGGCACTGGCTCCGGCTCTGGAACATCAGACACTGGCTCCGGCTCTGGACCATCAGGCACTGGCTCCGGCCCTGGAACAGACACTGGCACTGGCACTGGCTCCGGCCCTGGAACAGACACTGGCACTGGCACTGGCTCCGGCCCTGGAACAGACACTGACACTGGCACTGGCTCCGGCCCTGGAACAGACACTGGCACTGGCTCCGGCCCTGGAACAGACACTGGCACTGGCTCCGGCCCTGGAACAGACACTGGCACTGGCTCCGGCCCTGGAACAGAAACTGGCACTGGCTCCGGCTCTGGAACATCAGGCACTTGCTCCGGCTCTGGAACATCAGGCACTGGCTCCGGCTCTGGAACATCAGACACTGGCTCCGGCTCTGGAACAGACACTGGCACTGGCACTGGCTCCGGCCCTGGAACAGACACTGGCACTGGCCCTGGAACAGAAGACACTGGCTCCGGCCCTGGAACAGACACTGGCTCCGGCCCTGGAACAGACACTGGCTCCGGCCCTGGAACAGACACTGGCTCCGGCCCTGGAACAGACACTGGCTCCGGCCCTGGAACAGACACTGGCTCCGGCCCTGGAACAGACACTGGCTCCGGCCCTGGAACAGACACTGGCTCCGGCCCTGGAACAGACACTGGCTCCGGCCCTGGAACAGACACTGGCTCCGGCCCTGGAACAGACACTGGCTCCGGCCCTGGAACAGACACTGGCTCCGGCCCTGGAACAGCAGACACGGACATGTCCAGGATCCGAGCCAGACGCTCCAGATAGTCCAGGTCCATGAAGGCAGACGGCACTGGCTCTGCCTCCGGCTCTGGAACGGGCACTGGCTCTGCCTCCGGCTCTGGAACGGGCACTGGCTCTGCCTCCGGCTCTGGAACGGGCACTGGCTCTGCCTCCGGCTCTGGAACGGGCACTGGCTCTGCCTCCGGCTCTGGAACGGGCATTGGCTCTGCCTCCGGCTCTGGAACGGGCACTGGCTCTGCCTCCGGCTCTCGAACAGACAACGGCTCTACCTCCGGCTCTGGAACAGGCACTGGCTCTACCTCCGGCTCTGGAACAGCAGACACGGGCATGTCCAGGATCCGAGCTCCAGATAGTCCAGGTCCAGGAAGGCAGACAGAACCTGAACAGTCTCTGACTGGACAGAAGGAATGTGAACAGTCTCTGACTGGGCAGACGGAACGTGAACAGTCTCTGACTGGGCAGACGGAACGTGAACAGTCTCTGACTGGGCAGACGGAACGTGAACAGTCTCTGACTGGGCAGACGGAACGTGAACAGTCTCTGACTGGGCAGACGGAACGTGAACAGTCTCTGACTGGGCAGACGGAACGTGAACAGTCTCTGACTGGGCAGACGGAACGTGAACAGTCTCTGACTGGGCAGACGGAACGTGAACAGTCTCTGACTGGGCAGACGGAACGTGAACAGTCTCTGACTGGGCAGACGGAACGTGAACAGTCTCTGACTGGGCAGACGGAACGTGAACAATCTCTGACTGGGCAGACGGAACGTGAACAGTCTCTGACTGGGCAGACGGGACGTTAACAATCTCTGACTGGGCAGACGGGACGTGAAACATCTCTCTATCACCTCCTATACGGCGACCTCCACGGGTCCCGCGGAACTTTACCAACCGGGTCCCCTTAAACAACTCCCTTCTCTCCCGATCGGTGGCTGGGGAAGAGATGTAGCAAAACATACCGCTGGATTGTTTATGACGGATTCCTTCTGTCACGAAAACCACACGGGAAGCAGATAATCCATGAGCAGTAGTATCTTTAATAAAAGGGCAATCCAAACTCGTTGTCAACATGCAGGGGTCAATCCAAATAAAGCCGTCAAAACAATAAACAAAACAGGAACCAGAACAAACACAGACCTGAAGTGGTGTGACACAAACTAAGGAATCCGTAACAAATACTAAAACAGACAGGGTATTTATACACAATCTAACAAGACTAACACAGAACAGCTGGGAACAATGATTATGGGGAACAGCTGAGTGCAATGAACTGATGAGTGACAGTGACAGACAGAATGCTGGGAAATGAAGTCAAATGTGAAGGACACCGTGAGAACGAGGACCTCTAGTGATAGACAAGGGAACACAACCAGACACTGTGACAAAAGGAAGAAGATAACTACTGCAGTAATTGGGAGTTAGCTAAATATGAAGTCTGTAAATATTGTCGAAAATTCAGTAGGGATTTGGCTAAAAAGAGGAAGTCTAATGAGAGTAATGTTATTTGTAAAATTGCTAGTCTTTTAACTAAAAATGTGGAAGATATCACTGATCTTGAAAAAGCTGAACTCGCTGAACAGCATCTACAATTAGATAAAATATATAAATATAAAGCTGAAGGAGCTTACGTCCGATCACGCAGAAAGTGGCTTGAGGAAGGTGAACAAAGCTCTGCTTATTTTTTTTCGTTTAGAAAGACAACAAGCTAAAACAAGTCATATAGGGAAACTCATGATTGATGGAATATTAAATGAAGATCAAAGAGTAATTGGAAAATTCTGTTCTAAATTTTACACAGACTTATATACATCTAAATTTTGCCACCAAGATGCAACTGATTTCTTAGAGTCTCTTCAGAATGTACAGCAATTGAATATGGTAGATAAAGATTTTTGTGACACTCCTATTACCATGAATGAGATTGTAGAAGCAATTAATTCATTAAAAAATGGAAAATCTCCTGGCACTGATGGGCTCACTTCAGAGTTTTATAAACTTTTTAGCAAAAAAATAGCATCATTTCTATTAGAGGTTTTTAGAGAAAGCATAGAGAAAAAATCTCTTCCTCCCACCCTATGTCAAGGAATAATAACCCTAATTCCAAAGCCAAATAAAGATCCCCTTTTCATTGATAATTGGCACCCAATCACTTTACTGAATAATGACTACAAAATAATAGCTTTAGTTATGGCCAAAAGACAAAAATGTGTCCTAAATTCCATTATTGATGAAACACAGTCAGGATTTCTGCCAAATAGACATATATCAAACAACGTACGCTTAATATTAGATCTTTTGGACTATTCATATTTACTCTCAAAAGAAAGTTTTATTTTATTTTTAGACTACTATAAAGCATTTGACACATTAGAACATGAGTTTTTGTTTCAGGCACTAAATAGAATTGGCTTTGGTGACTCCTTCTGTAATATGGTCAAAATGCTGTATATGAATAGTAGTAGCTCCATTAAGTTGAGTAACGGTACCTCTCCCAGATTCTTCTTAAACCGTGGAGTGAGACAGGGATGTCCAGTATCTCCCTATCTTTTTTTAATTGCGACACAATTTCTTAGTTCACACATTAAAGCAAGCCAGCTAAAAGGCATCAGAATTGGCAATACAGAGATAATTATTAATCAGTTAGCGGATGATACTGCTCTGTTTTTAGAAGACTCTCTGCAAATACCAGCAGCCTTAAGTACTCTTCATCTCTTTTCTAAAGCCTCAGGCCTACATCTTAATCTTAATAAATGCGAATTACTTCCTATAAAAAACAGTATGTTCTCTTCAATTGGTGGCATTGCAGTTAAAAACTGTGTTACATATTTGGGTATACAAATAACTAAAGATAACTCTAGATGCTCTGCTAATTTGGACCCAATTATTATAAAAACAACAAAACGCCTAAACTGCTGGCTGCAGAGAGACCTTTCTTTGAAAGGCAGAGGTTTGCTGGTTAAAGCAGAGGGTCTGTCTCGCCTGACTTATGCCGCTCAGTCACTGTACATTGATAAACACACCTGTAAAATTATCGATGGAATCTTAGTTAAATTTTTATGGAAAAACAAATCCCATTATTGGAAAAAATCAGTGATACTAAATTCTCAACAAAAGGGTGGCTTAAATTTTTATTGATTTTAGTTTACTAAATAACACAATTAAAATAAATTGGCTTAATCGATTCCTTAAAAATCCTACCTCTATTTGGAATATTTTCCCTCAGCTTGCCTTCTCGCATCTTGGTGGTGCAAAGTTTGCTCTAATGTGTAATTATGATATTTATAAACTCCCTGTCAAACTATCTAACTTTCACCAACAAGTTCTTTTGGCATGGACTCTCATTTACAAGCATAACTTTTCTCCTCATCGGTGTTACATATGGAACAATAGGAATATTTTATTTAAGAATAAGTCTTTATTCTATAATCACTGGTTCAGTAATGGAATATTTCATGTTAGACAACTCTTTAATAACGAAGGTCTGCTTTTTAGGTATGCAGAGTTTCTTTCAGAATATAATATACCGGTAACTCCCAAAGAGTTTGCAACAGTTATGGATGCTATTCCATCTGGCATACTCATGCTTTTCAAAAATAATACTCTCTCTTTGGGTTCATTATCTTTGCCTGAACCTATCAACACTCCTATTGGTGAGATATGTTTCACTGAAAAAAAAGGAAGAAATTATAAAGTAAGAGTTCTATTCCTTGAGAACATTATTTCTGCCCCTCCTGCAATCTCATATTGGAATGGACTTTTTGATCATTTAAATTGGCAAAAAATATGGTCCATACAACCAACAAAAGGTTTCTCCTCATAAACAAAGTAAAAGAAATATCCTTTAAATTAATCCATAATATTTACCCAGTTAAAAATTTCCTTAGGAAAAAATTCAGATCTGATTTTGACTCTAATTGCTCTTTTTGTCAGAATGACACTGAAACTCTTCTTCACTTTTTTTGGTCATGCAATTTCACTTGGCAACTTTGGAAAGATATTAGTGGATTTATCTCAAGCAATATCTTGCAGAATTTCTCCATGAATCCCAAAACTGTTATTTTTGGATTTTTTGAAGCTGATTCAAATGCCTGCTTTATAATAAATCTAATTATTTTCCTATGTAGATTTTATATTCACAAATGTAAGTTTTCAAATTATAAACCAATTTTTGTGGTGTTCTTCCATGAGATGAAACATTACTTGACTACAATTTCATCCTCTCTTAACCCAAAAGCACTCAGAACATGTAAAATTTGTAAGACCTACAAACTTTTTACTTTATTAAATGTATAGATTTCTTTTCATTTAAATAATGCCCTCTTTCTTTTTTTTTCTTTTTTCTTTTCCCCATTATTGTTTATATCTCTGTTTAACTTCTGTTTTGTGCTATGATGTTGTTGTTGTGTTATTTTTATGTTGTTTCACTCTGTAAACTGAATGTTTAAATAAAGCATAAAAAAAAAAAAAAATCTTCTTTACCTTCATTGGCCTCCATCCCCCCACCATGTGCTCTTTTGCTGCAACGAGTTTTCATCTAAATAAAGTTGTGCAAAGCAAATAAAACAAAACGAACACCATGTCATGTCAGCTAACGTTACATTCGTAAAATAACAGTTCCCCTTCAGGGACTACTGCTGCGTGTAATCGCAGTGGGAACGACCCCCAGCGTAACGCGTCTGAAGCATGAATGAAATCAGTCAATGGAGAAATGGAGCATCACAGCAAATGACGTCATTGACCAGGAAGCTATAAATATCCCCTGAATACACAAGCCTCCAGCTTCTGTCACTTCAGCAGCGCTCTGTGTGTGTGAACTGAAATCTCGATTGTGTTTGTCTGTTCTGTCAGGAGTTTATCACTATATATATATATATATATATATAAAAAAACAGAATATGAGCGAGCAGTATAAGAAGTGTGTTTCCCCCTGTACACGATACATCACGGGTGGGGATTCACACCAGCTATGTGTGGCTTGTTTGGGAGTGCAGCATGCCCAGTCGGCTCTCGAGGGAGTCGATTGTGAGCATTGCGAGCGCTTTCCTCTGAGAACTCTGCGCTCGCGGCGATCGCTCTTCGAGGAGAGCGGTATGCTGCGAGCTCCCCGAGGCTCGGGTCCCGCTTCTGTTGAGGCAGAGCGGCGGCGCTTGTCTTGGGGCTCGCAGATGGATCTCACCGGCGACGTTGAGACAGGCCCCGCCCTATCTCAGCTTTCTCCGGCGGGATCCAGTGCCTCTTATCCGGCTCTGGAAGCACGGGCTGCGGCGGTTACTTCTGCCCGGGTGGAGGCACGTGATGATGTTGATTTAAGATTGTCCAGTTCTGAGGAGCTGGATGTCGAAAGCTTTGCATCTGAGGAAACTAGTTTGCCACATTATACTGCAAATGATGAAGGTTTGATGGATGTGTTATCTAGGGCTGTTGAAAAGCTCAGCTTAGATTGGCCAGCTGATAGACAGCAGTCTAGGAACAAAAGTAAACTGGATGATAGATTTCTGTCTGCAGCACCTCAACCTTCTCGCCGGTGCCTACCGTTCTTCCCAGACCTTCATGCTGAGGTTTCAAAGACCTGGGTTAGACCGGTTTCTAGCAGAATTTACACTAACCAGTCTAATGCTTATGGTAACATTTCTGGTGCTAAATCTGCTGGTTATGTTACGATGCCGAAGGCAGAGGAGACGCTCGCGAGCTATCTTTCTCCTGCTTCGTCATCTTCTCTTAAAGCACCGGCTCTTCCATCGAGACCATTAAAAAATACCTCTGTGCTGGTGGGGAAGGCTTACTCGGCGGCTGGGCAGGTGCCTGCTTGTCTACATACGATGGCTATTATGCAGGCTTATCAGGCCGACCTGCTAAAAGATGCGTGTGAGGGAGGAGAAATTTCCGCTGATATGATTAGCGAACTCAGGCAGACCGCTGATCTCACTCTTCGTGCCACCAAAGAGACCGCAAAATCTATCGGTCGGTCTATGGCAGCCATAGTGGCCACAGAAAGACATTTATGGTTGAGTCAGACCTCCATGAAAGAAAAAGACAAGACTCTCCTTTTAAATGCTCCCGTTTCGCCTGCGGGCCTCTTCGGTGACGCTCTTCAGTCTGTCACGGAGAGGTTCCAGGAAGAGAAAAAACAGGCAGCTGCCTTTCATAAGTTCATCCCTCTCAAAGTGCGTGTCGCTGGGGCTGCTGAACGAGGGCAGTCCCAGCCGTCGAGTTCGTCCTCCAAAAGAGCACAGCAGAAGCGGAGTGTTGCGTCTCGTGCCCCCCCGCAGAGAGAGTGGAGGGACGAGTCAAGGCGCGGCGCGGCCTTCTCGGGGCAGGACTGATCTGAGGACAGTCATTGTCGCCAGAAAGGCCGCGTCGAAAAAACCCTGACGGGCTGAACGTCAGGACTCTGAGGGTGGTCCCCATCGGGAAAGACTTGAGTTCACCGCACAAGAACACGGTGCCCTGTCTTTCTCGATGCCCTCAGGGGTCTGTTCTACCAACCCTGCCTATACAGGGCGTAGAGAGACTCGGCGAGCGATTTCCCGAGGGACGCTCGCCCCCTCTGAGGAGGGTTGCAGAGTGTTCAGACCAGCTGTTTCCTGCCAGTACGTTACAGGGCGCTGTGTCTGTCACTCGGGATGTTCATCCAGAGGCCAGCGTCGAGAGGCTGGTTCCCTTAGTAGAGTTCCTGGCGGAATGGGAAATGCTTCCCAATATTTCTCAGTGGGTCCTGAATATTATAAAGAACGGGTACGCTATTCAGTTCAGAACGCGTCCACCTTGGTTCAGAGGGGTTCTGCCTACTGTGGTGGGGCCCGAGCAGGCTCTGGTACTAGAACAGGAGGTAAAAACTCTGCTGCAGAAAGAGGCTATAGAACGGGTTCCTCCACTCAGCAGGGAGTTAGGATATTACAGCCGGTACTTCATCGTTCCGAAAAAAGATGGAGGGCTGCGCCCCATTCTAGATCTGCGTCTCTTAAATCGCACTGTTGGGAAGCTCAGATTCAAAATGCTCACTCTCAAACAGATCGTGTCACAAATCAGATCCGAGGACTGGTTTGTCACGATAGATCTAAAGGACGCCTACTTCCATGTTTCTATCCTCCCTCAACACAGGAATTTCCTGAGGTTCGCTTTCGGGGGCGAAGCGTACCAATATCGGGTTCTTCTGTTTGGCCTAGCACTGTCACCCTGCACGTTCACGAAGTGTATGGATGCAGCTATAGCTCCGCTCAGGCTACAGGGCATCCGTATTCTGAACTATATAGACGATTGGTTAATTCTAGCTCAGTCGGAACATCAGGCGGTTCGGCATCGAGATGCTGTTCTTGCTCACATCAAAAGATTGGGGTTGGGACTCAACGCCAAGAAGAGTGTTCTTTCTCCATTACAGAGAACCACCTTTCTCGGTGTAGTATGGGATTCGACGACGATGCAGGCACAATTGTCACCTGCTCGTGTTGCTTCGATTCTCGCCGCAGTATATCAGGTCAAGCTAGGCCACTCATCCACCGTAAAACAGTTCCAGAGACTGTTAGGTCTCATGGCGGCTGCGTCCAACGTTATACCCTTTGGCCTCCTGCAGATGAGACCATTACAGTGGTGGCTCAGAACCAAGGAGATCCTTTTCGCATGATCATGAGTTCGCGACGGTGTCATCGCGCCCTGGTTATGTGGAAAGATCCCTGCTTTCTGTCCCAAGGACCTGTGTTGGGAGCTCCTTGTTGTCGCGTTCTGCTAACGACAGATGCCTCTCTCACGGGTTGGGGAGCGATCATGAGTGGTCGCCCAGCTCGGGGTCTGTGGGAGGACCATCACCGTCTATGGCACATAAATTGTCTAGAGATGTTGGCAGTTTTTCAGGCTCTGAAACACTTCCTCCCACACCTAAGGGGCCACCATGTCCTTGTCCGAACAGACAACACGTCGGTGGTCTCTTATATCAACCATCAGGGGGGTCTGCGTTCTCGCCCGCTTTACAAACTGGCACGTCAGATCCTCCTATGGTCCCAGGGGAAAATTCTTTCTCTGAAAGCTATTTATCTCCCGGGGTATTTAAATCAGGGGGCAGACATCCTGTCGAGGCAGGGGCCGAGGCCCGGGGAATGGAGTCTTCACCCAGAGGTGGTGGAGCTCCTATGGGAGCATTTCGGTCGTGCCGAGGTAGACCTATTTGCGTCCCGAGAGACATCTCACTGTCCACTGTGGTTCTCTCTCAGCCAGCCAGCCCCCCTGGGGTTGGACGCGATGGTACATCCATGGCCGAGGTCACGCCTGTACGCTTTTCCCCCGATCGCTCTGCTCCCGGGAGTTCTGGAGAGGGCTCAGTCTTCTGCTAATAGCCCCGTTCTGGCCGGCCCGAGTATGGTTTGCGGACCTAGTGTCTCTCCTCGACGGCTCTCCCCTGGAGATACCGATCAGGAGGGATCTACTCTCTCAGGCGAGTGGGTCAATCCTTCACCCCCGCCCAGAACTATGGAGGCTGTGGGCTTGGCCTCTGAGGGGGCCCAGCTCATAGACTCTGGTCTCTCGACTGAGGTCGTTGAGACCATCCTCCAATCCAGAGCTCCCGCCACGAGGAAGTTATATGCCGCGAGGTGGAAACTTTTCACCTCTTGGTGCAGAGAGCGCCAGGAGGACCCAGTTAACTGCCCAGTTGGTACAGTGCTGGATTTCCTGCAGGACCGTCTCTCCACAGGGTTATCCCACTCCACACTGAAGGTGTACGTGGTGGCCTTAGCTGCTTACCATGCCCCTTCAAGTGGAGGTTCTCTCGGGAGACACCCACTTATATCTCGCTTCCTTCTTGGCGCCCTGAGGCTGAGGCCTACAGTTCGCACGAGGGTACCATCTTGGGATCTGGCAATTGTCTTAGAGGGTCTCTCTCTAGCTCCTTTCGAGCCCATCGAGGAAGTTTCGGAAAAGTTCCTTACACTTAAGACTGTCCTTCTTCTCGCTATCTCGTCTCTAAAGAGAATTGGAGATATTCAAGCACTCTCAGTGGCTCCCTCGTGCCTGGAATTTGCTCCGGGTTTGGTTAAGGCTTTTCTCTGTCCCAGACCAGGGTATGTTCCTAAGGTGCCAACCACTTCCGTTAGACCTATAGTACTGCAGGCCTTCTGTCCTCCGCCTTTTTTGACGTCAGACCAGGAGAAATTGAATTTGCTGTGTCCCGTTAGGGCTTTAGATGCTTATGTCCACAGAGCTGCCCTGTGGAGGAAATCGGAACAGTTGTTTGTCTGTTTTGGGTCACCTAAGAAGGGGTGTCCTGCATCTAAGCAAAGGATGAGCAAGTGGGTGGTTGAGGCCATCTCACTCGCTTACGTTTCGGCCGGTCAGCCCTCACCCTTGGCTGTGAGGGCCCATTCTACCAGGAGTATGGCTGCCTCTACAGCTCTTCTTTCAGGGGCTTCTCTTCAGGACGTTTGTGATGCGGCAGGCTGGTCCTCACCGCACACTTTCGTCAGGTTTTATTCTCTCGATTTTAGCTCCACTCCTGGGGCTCAGGTTCTCTCTTCGGCTTGTGTCTCCTAGTCACACACGACGGGGACCTGTTCGTATGGGGATGTGGGTATTGCGTTCCCACTGCGATTACACGCAGCGGTAGTCCCTGAAGGGGAACGTCCCGGGTTACGTATGTAACCCTAGTTCCCCGAAGGGACGGACGCTGCGTGTCCTGCCATACTCCCGGCATCCCCTTGGGTCGCTTGCTTCAGTAACATTAGAAGCTGGTGGCTTGTGTATTCAGGGGATATTTATAGCTTCCTGGTCAATGACGTCACTTGCTGTGACGCTCCATTTCTCCATTGACTGATTTCATTCATGCTTCAGACACGTTACGCTGGGGGGCGTTCCCACTGCGATTACACGCAGCGTCCGTCCCTTCGGGGGAACTAGGGTTACATACGTAACCCGGAACGTTCAGTACAACTTTGGCTGATGACTGATGTCAATTATCCTATATAAAAAAATGTTACATGTTTAGCTTACCTCAAATAGCGAACTTCGTGGGTACTAGTTTCTTTGATGCTCCTTTTAGTTGTCCGTGTGGTCTGTTTTACGACAATTATAAACGCGGGACAGTCATGTAACGTTACGCACGTTGCGCATATCTCCGCATCCCGCCGAAATGTAAAGTGGCACCACATTTGAATGTGGTACAGGAGGACAGAGATTGGTTGTGGCTTAGGAAGCATTAAGGATGGCCCGGTTATTGCAAGAACTCCTAAAAAATATTAGGAGTTATGATAAAACGAAAAAAAGAAGAATAGTTCGATGGATGCAGAAAAGGGTATCCTGAAAAGTAGGATGCATTGTTCAAACTGCAATCGAAGCATGCGCCTGGAAAAATGCGACCGCAATGATGAGTTACGATGGTAAGTCTGTCTGTCTGTTTGTAAAAAAACAATTTAATGAAATGAAATCGCGATTTGAGATCTTATTTTAAACTAGACAAACACACACACACACACACACACATATATATATATATATATATATATATACATATATATATATATACACATGTGTGTGTGTGTGTAGTTGTCTAGTTTAAAATAAGATCTCAAATAGCGATTTCATATATATATAGCGATTATATATATACAGGCTTGGGAGGGTTACTTTAAAAATGGATTCCGTTACAGTTACAAATTACTTCATAAAAAAAGTATTCAGTAAGTAATCCAAGTAGGCTACCACAATATGAAAGTAATGTAACTGATTACTTTTGGATTACTTCAAGGACATATATTATTTTAAAAAACTACAACTTTTATTTATTAAGAATTTCACAGCCCTGAATAAATATTTATGTAAAGGACTATACAGACATCTAATGGCTACAGTATGGTATTCCAGATTATTTTGTTTTATTTTTAACTTGACATGTACAAGGAAAAAATAAAATGGAAATGTTTCTTCAACAGGAAAATAGAGAAAACAAATTCATTTTTTTCAAGCAAATATAATAAAAAACTATTTTATACAATGGAAATGTTTCTTCAACAGGAAAATAAAGAATACAAATTAATTTCTTTCAAGCAAATATAATAAAGAATTTTTAGACAATGGAACAGGAATTCAACAGGAAAATAGAGAATATATTTATTTAAAGGGCTATACAGACATCTAGTGGCTACAGTACATATTACAGATTATTTTGTTTTATTTTTAACTAAGTAGGTGTCAGGTTGTGTGCAGGTAGCTGAAGACGAGGACAAGAGGCCTTCCAAAAATAGCTGATTTATTTACAAAATAAACTTCTATAAACATACAAGAACTCCAGGACTTCAGGGTAAACACAACCATACATTGACGACGACCAACAAACACTGAGGGAAAACACAAGGCTTAAATGAACAGGGACTAATAGGATAATTAACTGGACACAGGTGAAGAAACTGAACACAAATGAGGAGCGGGAAAAACTAACAGGACTAAACCAAAATCACAAAGACAGGGGAAACCAAGATAACAAAACAGAACTCAAACACATTGAAACGTGACAGTACCTCCCCCCTCCCCGAAGGCGCGTCCTCGCGCCGTATAACATCCAAAGGGGTGGGAGGTTGGGCGCCCTGGAGGCTGACGAGGGCATGGTGGTGCAGGGACGGGAAGCCTCCAGGGCGGAGCTGGTAGCTTGGGGAACCGGGGTGGAACAGGCTGTGGGCGTGGCCAGGGCGGAGCAGGCTGTGGGCGTGGCCAGGGCGGAGCAGGCTGTGGGCGTGGCCAGGGCGGAGCAGGCTGTGGGCGTGGCCAGGGCGGAGCAGGCTGTGGGACCCTCTGGCGTCCAGGGCGGAGCAGGCTGTGGGACCCTCTGGCGTCCAGGGCGGAGCAGGCTGTGGGACCCTCTGGCATCCAGGGCGGAGCTGTGGGACCCTCTGGCGTCCAGGGCGGAGCTGTGGGCCCCTCTGGCGTCCAGGGCGGAGCTGTGGGACCCTCTGGCGTCCAGGGCGGAGCTGTGGGACCCTCGGGCGTCCAGGGCGGAGCTGTGGGACCCTCGGGCGTCCAGGGCGGAGCTGTGGGACCCTCGGGCGTCCAGGGCGGAGCTGTGGGACCCTCGGGCGTCCATGGTGGTGAGGACCCCTCGGGCGGCCATGGCGGTGAGGACCCCTCGGGTGGCCATGGCGGTGAGGACCCTTCGGTTGGCCATGGCGGAGATATTTCTTCAGGTGGCCATGGCGGTGAAGACCCTTCGGGTGGGCGCCCCCCCAAAATTTTAATGGCGAAATTGACAGGAAAGGTGGGATCCGGCAGCAAAGAGGGTCTTGGGCTGGGCAGGACCAGCGGTGAAGGAAACTCTGGGCTGGACAGGACTGGCGCAGGATCAGTGGGCTCTGGTGCATCTGGTGCAGGATCAGTGGGCCCTGGCGCAGGATCAGTGGGCACTGGCGCAGGATCAACGGGCTTTGGCGCAGGATCAACGGGCTCTGGCGCAGGATCAACGGGCTCTGGCGCAGGATCAACGGGCTCTGGCGCAGGATCAATGGGCTCTGGCGCATCATGGGACTCGGAACTGGACGGGCCCATCACATCATGGGACTCGGAACTGGACGGAACCAGCACATCATGGGACTCGGAACTGGACGGAACCAGCACATCATGGGACTCGGAACTGGACGGAACCAGCACATCATAGGACTCGGAACTGGACGGAACCAGCACATCATGGGACTCAGAACTGGACGGAACCAGCACATCATGGGACTCGGAACTGGACGGAACCAGCACATCATGGGACTCGGAGGAACTGGACGGGGCCAGCACATCATGGGGCTCGGAACTGGACGGGGCCAGCACATCATGGGGCTCGGAACTGGACGGAACCAGCGGCGAAGAGGGCTTGGTGCTGGACGGAACCAGCGGCGAAGAGGGCTTGGTGCTGGACGGAACCAGCGGTGAAGTGGGCTTGGTGCTGGACGAAACCAGCGGCGAAGAGGGCTTGGTGCTGGACGGAACCAGCGGCGAAGAGGGCTTGGTGCTGGACGGAACCAGCGGCGAAGAGGGCTTTGTGCTGGACGGAACCAGCAGCGAAGAGGGCTCCTCTGGACCGATGAGAGGAGGGAGATCGGCAAAGTCATCAAACTCGTAAATTGACTTGACTGGTTCTGGAGCAACTGGACCATATCGCCCATATCCTCCCCTGTGACCTCCACGGTTCCCACGGAACACAGCTAGGCGGGTTCCCACAAAGGCTTGCCTCCAGCTCTCCATCTTCCTCTTTTCTTTTCTATTAAAGGTTGGTCGTTCTGTCAGGTTGTGTGCAGGTAGCTGAAGACGAGGACAAGAGGCCTTCCAAAAATAGCTGATTTATTTACAAAATAAACTTCTATAAACATACAAGAACTCCAGGACTTCAGGGTAAACACAACCATACATTGACGACGACCAACAAACACTGAGGGAAAACACAAGGCTTAAATGAACAGGGACTAATAGGATAATTAACTGGACACAGGTGAAGAAACTGAACACAAACGAGGAGCGGGAAAAACTAACAGGACTAAACCAAAATCACAAAGACAGGGGAAACCAAGATAACAAAACAGAACTCAAACACATTGAAACGTGACAGTAGGCTAGAAGGAAATAATAAAAACACAACATTTAAAAATTCTACACAATCTACATATTAGTTTATTTTAAAATAGGTCATGTTGACTAAAGCCGTGTCTTTCTTAATTTTCCTGACTGAACTTGGGCCGTTGGCACTGTGGGAGTTCCCCTACGTTACCTAGCAGCGAACATTGCGTTAAGTGAGACTGAGAAGAGATTATAAAAGGACATTTTAGGTACTAAAAAAGCTACTCTCCTAATTTCCAAGAAATGAAATCATTTTTACCCGTGTATCGTTTCTAGCAGCAGTGATTCAATCTGTGTCTGAGGAGATTGTTGTAGAGAGCTGTTATTTTGCGCATGCACCAGCGGGTGGCACACGTGAGTCATTAATCAAGCAACGCTTATCATAGTGTTATTATGCCAAAATACAGATTTATTTAGTTTTAAATTAAACCATTGTAATCCTGAAAGTATCCCCCCTTTTTTCAAAAAAGTAACTATAATCTGATTACTAGTTTTTTGACGTAACTGTAATGAATTACAGTTACTGGATTTTTGTATCCTGATTACATAACGCCGTTACATGTATTCTGTTACTCCCCAACCCTGTATATATATATATATATATATAAGTAGGCCTAAGTCTGATAGCATTAATATGTGAAACGTTTTGGACAGTAACAAAAGTTTTTATCCAGGTTGCTCTGTATACTATGATATTTGATATTTTCATGTGTTATAGCCTACTTATCAGCATTTTGCCTTCTTTTTTGCAGGGTTTGTAAGCGTCACAAACGTGCCCCACTTTCTGTGCGCAAAGGCTCAATATTCACCAATTCTCACACCCCTTTGGTGAAATGGCTTGAGTTTATGTACAGGTACAGTTCAGTATTTATTTATTTGTTTGTTTGTTTGTTTGACATGTAAAGTGCACAAAAATAATAAATACTGTAAATGTGTCATCATTAGCCAACAAGAATATTTTTCATCTGTAATCCCTGAAAAGAATGATACAAAATCACAAAATTTGTTTTGATTTTGAATGCATAATAAGAAGATCATATAGGCTACTATAACATATATCATATCATGCCTACAGAGAAGTCATTAGAAATGTTCAATATGCATTTCATTATAAACCAGGTAAAACCTAAGCTTATTATACTTAAAATGTAACTTTAAAGGGCCCCTATATTATGGATTTTGAAAATGACCTTCCATGAAGTGTGTAACATAGCTCTAATTGAATGAAAACATCCTGCAAAGTTTTAAATCTGAAACTGCATCGTATATAAAGTTATTGTCTTTCAAATGTAAGAGTCGACTGAGTCAATTAAATGAATCGTTTTTCAAACAAGTCATAAGCCGTTTCCTTGTGACATCAAGACGAAACATTAGTATATTGCCCGCCCACGTATTGCACGCGCAGACACCTGGGAAAACAACCTCAAACCGGCAGCTGATTCCTGTACTGGACAGCATCATGTCGAGAAGCTTACGCCGCTGTGCTCTATAATGTGAAGGTAAAGCCAGTTATTTTTCACTCCCCAAGGACAAGCATGTGAGAATCAGTGGTTAAAATTCATCTTTACCACGATATCACAGCAGTATAATCCTAAACTTTTGCTGTGTTTCCTTTATTTGACTGATGACTGCTTCTCAAATCTCGGTAAATAAATGCTAAATAAATTACGGACTCGTGCTCGCATTAATATGGTCAAATCGACGTCATTGTTCGTTACTGTGTTTAGTTTACAGTGTAGGAAGCCTCAGGACAAGCAGAGCTTACGTTGTTATGGCAATGGGCGTTTTTGTTCTTGACGCGCTGTACACGGTAGGCCAATCATAACAGACTGAGCTGTCTGGCCAATCAGAACAGAGTAGCTCACGAAAAGGGGGATTTAGAGAAACTGATTCATTTGACGAGTCGTTTTAGAATCATTGAAATTGTATTGATGTGCAAATGTATATTATGAGGAAATTAAACCGCTTTTTTTTTTACCTTTGATGCATGTAAACATGTTGTAGGAGACTCCACAACAACATTAGGAAACTTTAAAATAGCATAATAGGGGCCCTTTAAAAAATATAAAAAGATTACAGTTTGACAGGTTAAATACAAATACATGAAAAATTTGTAGTGTGAATTATACATGTGTATTTATCAACAAAATAAAGAGGTGCTGGTTTTGTTTCGCAAAGGGTTGTTTGCTTTTACCCAGTTGAGGAAAGGAAATTATGCAGGCCAGGCTTTTAATGCAACAACAGTACAATTTCAACTGATTCTAATTTGGTGTTTTAATAATTTTTCCTTCCCTACAGGTTTGCGCAAGGTTTGCAGTTGAAGCAACTTGCCATGATCACTGATGGTATAGCAGGAAGCTCAAAAGCACTGACAAGAATGACAAAAATACTCAGAAAGGTTGTTGCATTACTTATTAGTTGTCTGTAATCAATAAGTAAAACATTAGATTTCAATGTTTGATAAGTCAAGAGACTCAAGACCCACTGTAGACAACTGGATTCAGCATTGCTACATACTTATTTGGTGCACTCAACTTTATCAAATTCCATACTAAAATTGTTACAAGTCTACTTGTGATGTGTTATTTCTATATTTAAAGGTGTGCATTGCTGCCCTCAAGAGACTAAGGATCAGAGGAATGAGAATTGGTGGTCGATGTTGATTTGTTGTTATCGACGAGAGCAAGTTTGCCCACAAACGAAAGGTAGGCTGTTTATTTGTATGCAGCTCTACTTACTATATCTTCACTTCACATGTATCAGTTCGCTTACGAGAGGTTCTCTCGTATTGCGTAAGTTAGCTGATGCTAAGGGAAAGATTCATCTTCTCGAGATATTGAAGCCAAAAAATTATCCTTAATTTTGTATTCATTGTCAACGCAGTGCAGCAGCCAGCAGACCTAGAGCAGGCTGTCTAGCGTGCTCATAGGCTGCCCTGCGGGAACTGCAGCAGCCTACCAGTGAGCCCGATGAAGGGCGCTTGCGCCCTCAACGCGTCCTAGCCCGCCAGAATGGGCGTGGCTTAGTGTATAAAAGCGGGGCTCGGAGGCTGAAATCCCTGGTTTTCATCAACTGAAGCGGAAGTCGCTCGTGGCGCGAGCACGGCCGGTTACGCAATACTCGTTCCCTCTACTAGAGAGAACCGAGGTTACGTTAGGTAACCGATACGTTTTGTCAAGATTATGGAGAAAATACAAAAGAGAAAAAGGTCTGAGGAAAATATCTTGAAAATGAGGTTTTAGAGAGCGGTAAGGCCTGGAAAAAGGCTGATATACGTGTTAACATGGTAATATGGCTGCTGTGTATGTCTTTATAAGACACAACTCATCAGTCTTCTGTGTTGAGATTGCAATGCAGAAATGTGTATTATAAAGATGGTATTGTACACTAAATGAGCCAAAACAACATCAAAAACAGTATGATCTTAATTTCAAAAGCATGACAGGCTAGTATAAATGAGGCACATTGAATGACTAGAGACAGCAAAGTGTTAATATTGGGAGAAATGTAATTGCAGTGTTTAAACATGAGATGCATGGGGGAAAAAATTTTTACAACACATACAATATATTAAGAAATAAATATACCCTTCATTTATAATCAGGCAATAAGTCTGTAAACAAAATACCTTAAAATCAGGGTATTAAAAAGCAATACAATCCAAAATATGTTTTATGTTGTAGGCTACTACATGACAGATTTTGTACAGAAAAATAGGAAAGTAAAGCAATATTTTGTTGTAAGGAAATTAAATTATGAAAATGGAAATATTTAAGAAATAAAAATGCATTTGTACCTGTTGGGCAATTATTTATTATAAAGCCAGATAAGAAGGATCAGCCTATTAACTGTTCAAAAGGACCGGATTCCAATGATTGAAAAAAAAAAATACACCACAATCCTTATTAAATAATTTATCTTGTTTTCTTTTTTTTCTTCTTTTTTTTAGTACCATCGTGGTCGATGTGGCAACACTTGGCGCGGTGAATGACAGTGGGTATTCGGGATGCTAGAGGTTGATGGTATTTCCAGAAGACCCATTCTGAGACTCGTCAAGGACCGCTCAAGGCAAACACTTGTAAGCCAAATTCAACGACATATCAGACCAAGAACATCAATCCTTACGGATGAATGGCGTGCCTACAAGGGACAGCTTTCCCAGTATGGATATCGTCAGTATTCTGTCTGCCATAAAAGACACTTTGTTGATCCAGGAACTAGTGCTCATACTCAGCATATTGAGCGTGCATGGCAAAATTACAAGATGGAAATATGGCGTCATAGAGGAAATCGTACTCCTCAGTCATTGAAAACTCACCTCAAAATGATAGAGTGGCACCACTGGTTAGGTGTACGCCATTATGATGGAGTCTTAGGAAGACTTTTCCATGATGTAAAAAAGCATGTCAAGAAAATATAAATGTGTGGGATGCTGTAATTACTGTAACTGTTTTTGCAGTGAAATGGACCAAACGCAACATGACTTAACCCACCATTGTACTGTTTTAATTTAATTTTGGGTAAAACACTCTCCAAATGCAATAAAGTATAATTTTGAATTTTAAGACATTTTAAATTGTCTATTTGACCTGCTGTTGGAGGACACTTAAAAAACATTATGAAATGAAAAATATTCATGACACTGTTATAAACTAATTTGACAGATTATTAACACTTAATGACATTTTAATGACACATTCAATTTGTATCACTGTAGTTGAGGTCAAGAAAATGATTCATGACACTTTTGTAAACTAATTTGACCAAGTATTAACACTTAATGACATTTTAATGACACATTCAATTTGTATTACTAGTTGAGGTCAAGAAAAATATTCATGAAACTGTTATAAATTAATTTGACAGAGTATTAACACTTAATGACATTTTAATGGCACATTCAATTTGTATCACTGTAGTTGAGGTCAAGAAAATTATTCATGACACTGTTGTAAACTAATTTGAACGAGTATTAACACTTAATGACATTTTAATGACACATTCAATTTGTATCACTAGTTGAGGTCAAGAAAATGATTCATGAAACTGTTATAAACTAATTTGACAGAGTATTAACACTTAATGACATTTTAATGACACGTTCAATTTGTATCACTGTAGTTGAGGTCAAGAAAATGATTCATGACACTGTTATAAAATAATTTGACAGAGTATTAACACTTAATGACATTTTTATGTCAAATTCAATTTGTACCACTGGGGAAAAAAGTGGTCATGACACTGTTATAATGGCCTCATGACAGCCAATGTCAAAACCAACCACATGACAGTTTAATGTCATGTCAACCCATAAAGCTAAGTGGTTTCTTAAGTTTGATAATTAATCTGCTGTATCATGTTTATGACATTGATGACCGGTTATGTTGTCTTGGTAATGTCAAGTTGTCATGACAAAGACACTGACAGGTTATGATGTATTGGTTTATGTCAAGTTGTCATAACAAAGACATCTCAAACAATGTCATATTTGCATTCAAAATGTCATAATTGAGCGAATGACACTTTATGACAGTTGTCATAAACCCTCCTTCATATTAATGACATGTGTAATGTCATGGTTATGAAGGTGTCATGTCAGTCTTATGCACACCCCTTCAAGTAAAGTGTTACCCATCATTCTCCATAAATAGCATCCTACAGGAGCTGATCATGTTAACAGTGTACTACGCAGTCAGGGTGAACAACGTTCAGCCTGAACTGGGTAGCAGTACGGGTCTTTCAATACCCATGGAGCTGTTCAATCGATCAGTGAACGATGCACAAGCAAAATTCAGCATTCTGAGCCGGCTCAACGGGGCAGATAGTGCTGATTACTAGACCGACAAAAGCTTAGCCTGTAAGGCGGCAACCTCTAGGTTATAAAACCTTATAAATGTAGATGGCGAGGCCCAGCCTGCCGCCGTACAGATATCCTGCAAGGTAATCCCGCTAGACCACGCCCACGACGAGGCTACGCCTCTCGTGGAGTGCGCTCTGACACCCAAAGGACACTGCAGGCCTTTAGAAGTGTAAGCCAGCACAATGGCCTCGACTATCCACCTGGATAGGCTCTGTTTTGACGCGGCTAGTCCCTTAGAACGCCCGCTAAACAAAACAAAGAGCTGCTCAGTCTGTCTGAAAGCAGATGAGCGGGACACATAAGTTCTCAGTGCCCTGACAGGGCAAAGGAGACTCGCGTCCTCCTCCTCATCGTGAACCAGAAGGGCGGACAGGGAAATCACCTGGGCCCTGAACGGTGTGTTTAGGGATTTAGGCACGTACCCGTGCCTTGGTTTGAGTATGACCTTCGAGTCATTAGGCCTGAATTCCATACATGTCGCGCTCACCGAGAGTGCTTGTAAATCCCCAATGCGCTTCACTGAAGCGAGAGCCACAAGAAATACTGTTTTGAAAGTCAAATGTTTCATGTCTGACAAATGGATTGGCTCGAATGGGGCACCTTTCATGGCTTCCAAAACCGTAGAAAGGTCCCACACGGGGACTGAAGGTCTGGGAGGATTCAGCCTCCTAGCTCCTTTGAGGAATCGTATGACCAGATCGTTCCTCCCCAGTGACTGGCCAGACGCTGGTTTAGTAAACGCTGCTATGGCCGCCACATAAACTTTGAGCGTGGATGGGGTTCTGCCCTTATCCAGTAGCTCTTGAAGGAAGGAGAGAACTTCCGTAACCCCGCAGTCTAGGGGTGAAAAGCCCTGAGCTTGACACCAGCCAGAGAACACAGACCATTTTGAGGAATAGAGCCGTCTAGTAGACGGGGCTCTAGCCTGTGTGATCGTGTTTAACACTCCCTCCGGGAGGTTAGCAGGTACCCGTTGATGCCCCATGCATGTAGGGACCATAGTTCCGGGCGAGGATGCCAAATCGAGCCCTTGGCCTGAGAGAGGAGGTCTTTCCTCATCGGTATTGGCCACGGGGCAGTGCTGGTCAGCTGCATCAGGACTGGGAACCAAGCCTGGTTCGTCCAGAGCGGAGCCACAAGCATCAGTGAGCATCCGTTTTCCCGGATTCAACACAAGAGGCAGGAGCGAGACGGGGGGGAAAGCATAGAGAGGGCAGTGGGGCCAGACATGGGCCAGCGCATCCCTGCTTTTGGAGAAAAACTTCGGACAGTGAGTGTTTTCTTGGGACGCGAAAAGGTCCACCTGCGCTCTGCCGAATGTCTCCCACAGCAGTCGGATCGTCTGTGGCTGCAGCGACCATTCTCCTACTGGAACAATGTTTCTGGACAGTCTGTCTGGTCCTAGATTCAGGTGACCAGGCAGATGTGCTGCTTTCAATGAAAGCAGATTGTGCTGAGCCCAGACCAGGAGGCGTTCCGTCAGCCTGTAAAGGTTTCGGGACCTGATGCCACCCTGGTGATTTATATAGGCCACCACTGACATGTTGTCCGACCGGACCAGGATGTGGTGACCTTTTATCTGGGGACAAAAGCGCCTCAGCGCGTTGTCGACTGCCATCATTTCCAGACAGTTTATGTGTAGAAGCTTCTCCCGTTCTGACCACTGGCCAAAGAACTGTCTTCCCTCGAGCAGCGCTCCTCATCCCGAGGTGGAGGCGTCCGTGGACACCACCTTTACACTCGAGAAAGTCCCCAGACTCACGCCTGACTGATACCAGTCGGTCGCCTTCCAAGGTTCCAGAGCTGAGACGCATTTCAGATCGACCTTGAGGCGAAACAGACCGGAGGCCCATGCCCGAGGTGGAACTTGCGCTTTCAGCCAAAACTGCAGTGGGCGCATGCGAAGCAAACCCAGCTGGAGTACCGAAGATGCTGAGGCCATGAGGCCCAGCATTTTCTGAAACCTTTTGAGTGGGATTATAGTGCCGCGGCAGAAGGATTTTGCGGCGCGCTGAATGTTCAGTCCGCGCTCCGGCAACAGGCGCGCTGTCATAGACAGAAATTTTCTGACTGGGAGACAGTGAACTTTTCACCCAATTGACTGTGAGACCTAGATTCCCGAGATGCTCGAGTAATATGGTCCTGTGTTCTATTAGCTCTGAGAGTGATCGAGCTAGAATCAGCCAACCGTCCAAGTAGTTCAGTATTCACATGCCCTGAAGTTTCAAGGGCGTGAGAGTCGCGTGCGTCCATGCACATCATAAATGTACGGGGTGGCAGGGACAGGCTGAACGGCAGGACTGTGTATTGATATGCCTGGCCCTCGAAGGCGAATCTCAAGAATCGCCTGTGACGTGACACTATTTGTATTTGGAAATACGTGTCCTTCAGATCTATTGACAGAAACCAGTCCCCTTGGCAAATCTGCGCGAGGATTTTCCTGGTCGTGAGCATTCTGAACTGGCGTTTCACAAGCACTCTGTTCAGCTGTCTCAGATCTAGAATGGGTCTGAGACCCCCGTCTTTTTTCGGTACCAGAAAATATCTGCTGTATAGACCCTCTTCGCTCTGAGCTTGAGATAAAGGCTCTATGGCTCCTCTGCTCAATAGTTTCTATCTCGGCTCGAAGTAGATGAGCTACTTCGTTTTTTACCATAGTTTCGACCCGCGCTGTGTAACGGCGGGGACGTCGAGCGAACTGCAGCGAATAGCCTCTCTTTATAGTGTTCAGCATCCATTCTGATACCCCGGGGAGCTTTGCCCACGCATTTGCATGAATAGCTAGGGGTAGAATGAGATCTGGGCTCTGGCCGGAACATAGTGGCGACCGGAGAGCTCCGGTGTGCTGTAACGTAAACACTGTGCTTGCAGCATCTGAGGCGGGGGGCGCGCTGATCACAGCGGGCAGCCTGGCCACGCTCGATTTCTCTATGGCAGTTTGTGAAGAGAAAATGAGCGGGGAAATGTGGATGTGGGCGCGGGAGAGCGGGCACATTTACTGCACTTAAAACACCATCTGCCTGAGCTGACTGAATGTGTGTTGGTTTCGTTTTTACAGAAACCGCGGGACATGCATAGTGTAGTGTTTGTGGGCACTGGGTTGTGGGCACATTCATTACATGTAATGCACAATCGACATGAGTCGCTGACCGCGCTCGATTTCTCTAAGGCAGTTTGCGGAGAGAGAGCGAGCGGGACAAAACCCCGTGGGGCTCAACATGTCTGTGAGAGAATGTGGGTGCGGGACAGCGGGCACATTTACTGCACAGAAAACACCGTCGGCCTGAGCTGACTGAATGTGTGTGCTGGTTTCATTTTCACAGAAAACGTGGAAATGCATTATGTAGTGTTTGTGTGCACTGAGACGTGGGCACATACACTGCATGTAATGCACAATCGACATGAGTCGATTTTATTTGTGCGAGCCCTGTACTTTACTGGGCTGTGCTTGTGTGTAGGAATGAACATAACACCATCGGCCGTGGCCGGAATACAGAAAATACACACTTCATGTGATTTGTCTGGGTCACCGTGAAAACGGCTTTTGTGTACAGGCAAGCGGGCCGTTATACCGGCTTGTTTACTGCAGAATACACTGGAACAGTCGCATTTTCTGGAACTGAATGAGCGAAAAAAATTTACAGTGCATTTTTTTAGTACACTCATAACACCATCGGCCGTGGCCGGGATACCAGAAATTACATTCTTCATGTGATTTATCTGGGTCGCCGTAGAAACAGCTTTTGTGTGCAGGCAAGCGGGCCGTGTTACCGACTTGTTTACTGCAGAATACACTGGAACTGTCGTATTTTCTGGAACTGAACGAGCGAACATTTTCGGTGCGAGGCTCGCCGCGGCCTGTGAGAGCAGATGTATCAGCTCATTCGATGCTGGCCCACCTCCCTGACGACTCACGCTGCCCGCTGCCCGTCGGTGAGAAGGCTCGGGGACCCGTTGAGTATGGCGCTTTATATGGTGCGGCACTATAGCGGGTGGAAGTGCAGACTCTGAGAAAAAATGCCAGGCGAGTCCTCAGAGTCGCCATGGCAATAGCTCTCAATGATGGCAACCGCCGTCAGCGAGCGCGAGAACTGCATGATCCTCACCCAGGCAGGAAATGCAGATGACATGGCGGTCCCCGTTGCTGAGTGCGGCTCGGCACGAGCCACAGGAATGAGGCATCTTTAAAAAGACGCTTGCTCTTTTAGATAAGAGAGAGAGAGAGTGTGAGTCGCGGCGGCGGACACACACTCGGCAGAGTAAAAGGATATATATGCCGGAAAGCGTAGCAAATATGCCGACTGAAGACAGTGAGATGAAGGCCAGTGGCTTCAGATCAGAATCAGAATCAGAATCAGAATCAGAAAGAGCTTTATTGCCAAGTGTGCTTGCACACACAAGGAATTTGTTTTGGTGCTGAGGCTTCCAGTGGACATATACAAATACAACAAGAAACATGAAACATAATACAACAAATTATAAGAATAAAGAATAAACAAAAAAAAAAAATATGAGAATAAAAGTATCACAGTTGGGTTTAGTCAGAATAGACATTTCCAGATTTACAGATTAAGAACATATTTACAGTGTTTTGAATATTATAAATAAATAAATCTACATATAAGTATCACCTGAGTTGTACTAAACAGTGGGAGTATTGCACTTAAAGGCATATGCCTTGGGAGGTGTGTTAACTGTTCAGAAGGGAAATGGCCTGTGGGAAGAAACTGTTCCTGTGCCGAGATGTTCTTGTGGCCAGTGATCTGAGTCTCCGTCTTGACGGTAACAGTTCAAACAGGTGGTGTCCAGGGTGAGTGGAGTCTGTGATGATTTTACCTGCTCTCTTCCTCACTCTGGAAGAGTACAGGTCCTGGAGGGATGGCAGGGGGGCACCAATGATCCTCTCCGCAGTCCGGACTGTCCGTTGTAGTCTCCTGATGTCTGATTTGGTAGCTGAACCAAACCAGACAGTGATGGATGTGCATAAGACAGACTCAATGACGGCTGAGTAGAACTGAATCAGCAGCTCCTGTGGCAAGTTGAACTTCCTCAGCTGGCGAAGGAAGTACAGTCTCTGCTGGGCTTTTTTTTACAATGGAGTCAATGTGATTGTCCCACTTCAGGTCCTGAGAGATGGTAGTGCCCAGGAACCTGAATGACTCCACTGCTTCCACAGTGCTGTTCATGATGGTGAGTGGGGGGAGTGCTGAGCTGTTCCTCCTGAAGTCCACGATCATCTCCACTGTTTTGAGCGTGTTCAGCTCAAGGTTGTTGTAACTGCACCAGACAGCCAGCTGTTCAACCTCCAGTCTGTAAGCATACTCGTCACCGTTCCGGATGAGACCGATGACAGTGGTGTCGTCGGCAAATTTCAGGAGCTTGACAGAGGGGTCTTTAGAAGTGCAGTCATTAGTGTACAGGGAGAAGAACAGTGGGGAGAGAACGCACCCTTGGGGGGCGCCAGTGCTGGTGGTGAGAGTCCTGGATGTGTGTTTCCCCAGTCTCACTCGCTGCTGCCGGTCCGTCAGGAAGCTGGTGATCCACTGACAGATCGAGGATGGTAAGGAGAGCTGGGTCAGTTTGGCTGTGAGAAGATCAGGCATGATGGTATTGAAGGCCGAACTGAAGTCCACAAAGAGGATTCTTGCATAAGTCCCTGGTCTGTCGAGATGTTGCAGGATAGAATGCAGTCCCATGTTGACTGCATCATCCACAGACCTGTTTGCTCTGTAAGCAAACTGAAAGGGATCCAGCAGGGGTCCAGTGATGTCCTTCAGGTGGGCCAACACCAGTCTTTCAAACGACTTCATGACCACAGACGTGAGAGCGACAGGTCTGTAGTCATTAAGTCCAGTGATTTTGGGTTTTTTGGGGACAGGAATGATAGTGGAGCGCTTGAAGCAGCAGGGAACTTCACACTGCTCCAATGATCTATTGAAGATCTGTGTGAAGACCGGGGCCAGTTGGTCAGCACAGGCTTTTAAACAAGCAGATGAGATGCCGTCTGGGCCTGAGGCTTTCCTAGTCTTCTGTTTTTTGAAGACTCGGCTCACTTCCTCCACACAGACCTTAAGCTCAGGTTGGGTGGAAGGAGGGGGGAGTAATGGGAGTGCAGGAGGTGATGGTGAATGTGTGAAGTGCAGGTTAGAGCCGGTGTGTGGTGTGAATGAGGGCTTTTCAAACCTGCAATAAAAAGAATTTAAATCGTCAGCCAGGTGTTGATTGTCCACAGATCGGGGGGATGGTGACTTGTAGTTGGTGATGTTCCTCAGGCCATTCCAGACTGACAATGGGTCGTTGGATGAAAACTGGTTTTTCAGTTTTTCAGAGTAGTTCCTTTTAGCAACTCTGATCTCCTTTGTCAGTCTGTTTCTGGCCTGGTTATACAAGATTTTATCCCCACATCTGTAAGCATCCTCTTTGGCATGACGAAGGTGTTTGAGTTTCCCAGTAAACCATGGTTTATCATTAGTGAATGATAAGAATGTCCTGGTAGGAATGCATGTATCCTCACAGAAACTTATATATGATGTTACAGTATCTGTGAGCTCATCCAGATCAGTGGTAGCAGCTTCAAAAACAGTCCAATCAGTGCAATCAAAGCAGGCCTGTAGATCCTGCTCTGCTTCATTAGTCCATCTTTTAACAGTCCTTAACACAGGTTTAGCTGATTTCAGTTTCTGCCTGTAGGTCGGAATAAGATGAACCAAACAGTGATCAGAGAGCCCTAAAGCTGCCCGTGAGACTGAGTGATACGCATTCCTTATTGTGGTGTAACAGTGATCCAGTATATTACTGTCACTGCATGTAATTACTGCATATTACTGCATGTAACGTGCTGTCTGTATTTTGGTAGTTCACGGCAAAGATTTCCTTTGTTAAAATCCCCAATAATTATTAGAAGAGAGTCCGGGTGCCTTTGTTCCGTTTCAGATATTTCTTCAGCCAGCTGTTGTAGCGCCGCGCTCACGCACGCGTCTGGAGGGATGTAAACATTCACGAGAATGAAAGAGGAAAACTCCCGTGGCGAGTAGAAAGGTCTGCAATTAATGAAATGGGTCTCTAAGTTAGGAGAGCATATCTTGTTCAGTGTTGTTGTATCTGAACACCAATTTTCGTTAATGTAGAAACACAATCCACCACCTCTCGTTTTCCCCGTTAGCTCCGCGATGCGATCCGCTCGGAACAGCTGGAAGCCCGGCAGATGTATTGCGTTGTCCGGTATGGCTTCACTCAGCCAGGTTTCAGTGAAGCACAGAGCAGCAGAGTTAGAAAAATCCTTGTTAATCCTTGTGAGGAGAAGTAGTTCATCCATTTTGTTAGGAAGGGATCGGAGGTTCGCAAGATGAATACTAGGCAGTGCAGTGCGCAGGCCGCGCTCGCGGAGTTTAACCAGCGCGCCTGCACGCTTCCCGCGTTTGCGTCTGACCGCGCGTTTGAACAACACCGCTGCCCCTCCGACGAGAATGTCCAGCAAAACGTCTGAATAATCAAAAACTGTATAGAAGTTTTCTGGTGTCTGTTTCCTAATGTCCAGTAGTTCGTCTTTGGTGAAACTGATAGGAAAATAATGACTAAACACAGGACAAACGAACAAAAACAACACAACAGCTGGAGAGCTCCACACGAAGGCAGCCATCTGCGGCGCCATCTTGATTTGGAAAATGCAAAGGCTCGTCCCGCAGAAGGCTTGTTCTCAGACGGCGCGGCTTCTCACTCTGAATCCAGTGATGCGTGAGCTTCGCTGAAGAGATGAAAAATCAGCCTGTCGAGCAGGCCCCCATAGACCTTTTACGCAAAAAACGGAAATACGTCAAGGAAGCGTAAACCCAGTTCCGGTGTAAGCTTTGTTGACGGAGAAATGGCAGCTAACGTTAGAGTGTTTTTGACTAGCCTGACTAGTCTTCCGAAGTTCACCAGCGCCGATGTGGTGAAGAGTGTGGAGATACATTCGTCCACTAAAGGGAACAAGTTGGACAAGGGATATAAATTCTTCCATGAAGAGTTTATCCACAATTACCAAGGTAAGAAACAAAGAAATTGCTGTAGCTAGCTTTAACCATAATCACCGGTTATATCTCTGTTAACGTTAACTGTAAAGTAAGTAATGGTAAATCTTAGTTGTTGTGAATTTGTAATATAAGGTATAACACATCGCAGTGAATATGTTGTGTGTATGTTTAAGTGAGATGGCATGAGATAACATAACAAGAAGTAATTTGGTGAAGTTGTAACTTACTTGGTAAATGTGAAATGTTACTGACATAACGTTAAGAAGTAAAGTTGTGTATTTCTATGTGAGATAACACGTAATATTTTCTTGTTGCATGCGGTAGTATCAAATATACTCCAGGGACAGGTTGTAGTGAGAGGTAGATGCGTCAGGTCAATGAAGAAGAGCGAGGAGCCTCACAAACTGGAGGTTTGACTATAGACAGAATGCCGGTTGGCAAAAGTTCAGAAAGTTGCCCGTTCTTGCGTTCACTCTTCTTGCTGCGGTTGCGGCACTTTCTTCACTTACTATTTCTTTACTGAAAGTTATAGTGTCATGTTATTGTGAACATTGATGTGACTGCGTAAGTATGACTTCAGTGTAACCTATTTAATTTGTTATTGTGTCTAGATCTCACTGGAGGCAGAAAGTGCCACTGCCAACCTGAAAGCTTTCTCCTGCAGTTGTGCGGCTGGTAAAGGATTCTGCAATCACGTAGTTGCTATCCTGTACCAGACCGCACATTATTCCCAGCTGGGTCTGCAGGCTGTTCCACCCCCCTTGGCCTGCACTAGTGGCTTGCAGAGATGGCACAGACCAAGAACACAGGTGGGTTTGTGATAAACATGTCATATGATTTAAGAACTGATGCATATCTATAACAACTGTAAATTATTATAAAAACACCACCAGAAGTGACTACACTACAGACTGTAACTGTTTTTTGTCTTTTACTTTTAAGGGAATCCATCCTGAACCTGTTAGTGAGCTGGTGGTGCAAAAGCCCAAAACAGTGGGCCAGAACGGTCTGAGGTCCACATTGTACAAGGCATATACAGGTGATTAACTTGTTAACTGGTTGATTGTTGCTTTGTGAGAGTAAGTTATTTTTTTTTTTTAATGTTATGACTAACATCATTATGGTTACCGCAGATACAATAAATAAAATGTAAATGTAGTTAAGCACTCATGTCTAACTTTTCTTTTGTGTGACCAATAATCTTGTGTATCTCTTTGCTCTTTTGTTTAGGACCACTGCCAGATCCATATATGATGGCATCTGGAAGTAAATTAAGCCAGGTGCAGCCCCAGTCTCTCATGGCTGTTGTACTGGATGGGGTTTCTGAGATGGAGCTGACACCATCTAGATTTGGGTCTGTCCCTCGTGGATCTCCCATGTCCTATCACTGTCCACCCAAGAAGTCCAGTGACCTCATCCTACACCACATGGCTCCAGAATCTCCGTCCCTTCCTCTGATGCAGCACACTTTTCCCAGGTTGCATTTCATCCCGACCTTACATCAGTTGATGCATCTCCAGTCTCTAGAAGTGTCACCGCAGCTGTCCAGCGAGATAGCCAAAGAAACTCAGCAGCAGTCCAAATGTCTTGCATGGACACAGCTACGGCGACCAAGGCTGACTGCCAGTCGTTTTTGGGAAGCTTGTTGTAGTAGGGCGTGTCGTGCAGAGGAGGAGTCTGCAGCTATTCAAATGATCAGAGGCTCCACAAAGCAAACAGCTGCAATGAAGCGTGGTCTACTGGTGGAGCCTGAAGTGCTGGCAAACTACGCTGAAACTATGCGAGTTAATGTGCAACCAGCAGGATTCGTCATTCACCCTGACGCACCACATCTCGCACCAGTCCAGACGGTCGGGTGTATGACCCTTCAGAGTGTTGAAGATTTTATTATTTAGAAAACAAGTAATTTTGCTATATATTTGGACACAATTATTTCTTCTGTCTGTGACTTTGGATTTCCTCTGTGTATGTGAAAGACCTTGAATGGAATGTTGTTTGCTGCAGAAAATTCTATTCTGAGAAGTCACATGGTAAAAGACATTTACCCAAAACTATCTATAGGGTGTGTTACCTTCTATGGCAGAAGATGTATGTATATAACTCCGTACATGAAAATACTCAGGAGCGCGCTGGAAGGCCAGAGGGCCAGAGAGTTAGAGCGCCGTTCTTTGGAAAGGAATGGCGTTCGAAAATAAAGTGTAATTATTTCTGGCATCAAAGATCTCTGCGAAGTTATTTTCCACAAAGATTAGGAACCACTTCATTTGGCGACCCCGGCTGGACTTGGGTTTTTGAGGCTGAAGGAACCACGAAAGGCGACACTGGTGACCGACACAGACAACAGTGGCCACTGTACTTTGAGGTGAGCAGATTTTTGCTTTTGAAAAGGTATGTGTTGTCACCAGTGAGCCAGAGTGGTAAGACCCTTTAAAATGCCTCTCCAAGTTTAAAGAACTTAAAAAATTGAAAAGAGGATCTTTGATTCTAGAAATAAGTGTCTATTGTTGTTGACAATATCAAGTAATGTGTTATAGTGCGGCGGAGCTCCTGTTAGTGTTTGCCTGTGTTTATGTAATCTGATGCAGATTGTATGAATATTGGTACTGCTGATGTGCCGCTAAAGGTTTTGTCGTATGTACGTAAGGATTTATGTGTACTTGTTAAGGATGACAAGTTTAATGATAAGGTGATTTATAAGGCTATCAGAATTTATGTTTACTGTTAAGGATAACGGTTATTGTTTTTTCTTGTCAAGAGGGCCTTGAGGATGACAAGTGTAATGATAAGGATATCATTGATGATTAAGGCTAATCATTTTTTGCTTGTCAAGGATGACAAGTGTTCTGATAAGGTTATCAGAAATGTATCTGTGTTTTTTATTAAGGATAATAAGATAGCATGCGCACAGATAAGTTTAGCTTATGGTTACTGCATTGTTATAGGTATGACAATGGACTGCTCGGATAAGCTAGGTAGTATATGACTCTGTCGTGTCGGAGGAAGTGAATCGCAGAGGTCTTATAGTTTAAAGTTACTGTATTGTCAATGTGTTGTGTGAGTAGAGGGTGTGTGGGATCCTGTATGCTTAACTGTGACTGTGGTTAAAAATAGGGGACAAGGAATGTGTGAATGAGCTTGAGGGACAAGTACTGTATAAATGATGGGTAGTAAAATAAAGGAAATAGTAAAAGAAAACAATTGTTTCAAGATATTAATCTTGCAGATTATTGTAGTATGAAATAAGTTAAAGTATAAAATATATATTTAATTAATAAATATAATGATATATATTAATAGACAAAGAAAAATAAAAATGCACGTGCTTAATATATTATATCTGAAGACGTCTAAAATTTGTATCTCATTATCCCTGAAGACAAAGTGAGAAAAATGATTCCATTGTAGATAATTAAGTTTGTGCTAAGAAAAAATAATTTGTGCAGTGTGCTAAAAGTGAACAAGATTGAGTGACAAATTTTCAACATTCATAAATAATTTACAGTAATCTTAGAATTGTAGTAAATGGGAATTGTTGGAAATGGGTGAGGAAAAGTTTATTCACCATGTTAGATTATTTTGAGCACAGCATGCAAATATAGGAGAAAGATTGAAGTCTGACTTTATGATAGGGAAAATTATTTAATTGTATTATACTCAGATAGTCAAAGTTAGATTATTGCTGATATTGTAATGAAGAAATAGCTTGCTTTTTCCTGCAACGAAGAACTTGCTTAACTAAAAATAGAATGGGAGAACTGCTGTTGTCAACCAGTGATTATTATATAGTATAAAAGAACTAGGAAAAATATGGTTAAAGAATGGAATTTAGATAAAGAGCTAATAGCTCAGGAACCAGTATTTATAAATGATTAATTTGATCTATGCAGCTCTCTGAGTGTTCAAGTTTCAGATGGCTTCAGTGTCGAATAGAAGAGGTGAAAGGTCAAAGACACGACTGCAGAGAGAAGAAGAGTGGGTGAGGGGCTTTCAGCTCCCCTTCCGAAGATGACCGCTTTTTGGACAACTCAGCATGGAGAAAGACTGTTTAATGCTGGAAAAGGTGAAACTTTCACTATTTCACTGGAGACTTTTTCCTGAGGACAAGAGGAAAATCCTGAGATGCAAAACTGTGTCAAAATCTATCAAAAGCCCAAACTCAGAAGAGGCAGAGGAACAACTGAGCCTATATTCCAGTCTACAAGCCTTTGAGTGACAGGCTGACGACACATGCAGAGCGACAGCCAAGAAGCTTCAACAGACTGATAATCTAAAAACAGAAGAACTGACCGACATCCTTCCCTTACAGGCAGCACAGGTGTGGCAACTCCGATGATCACTCTGTAGAGACTGCTTCAAATTTAGTTAGTTATTAGATTAACTTTATTCATTCTGATTATTCACTGGTCTCATAAGCACTTCTTTATATTCTCTGCTAAACTAACCTTCTCTGCTTTTTCAGTAGGTTCAAGTCCAGCCCTATAAAAAAGAAAATGTACTGAAAGACAAGTGGGTGCTCAACTCACCAAATCATTAATATTGAGGCTGGATTTGGTATAGTGAGGATTATATGAAACAACTATAGGCCTAAATGCATGAAAAAAAAAAAAAAAATTTATATATATATATATATATATATATATATATATATATATATATATATTCTATAGCAAAGAAGAAAAAAATCGGGGAAAAATGTCAAAGAATTATTATTATTGTTTGCAAAACAATGATACTGGTCACTCCATTTTGTTTTGATAATTTTTTAGAGATAGATTGGAGGAAAAAATTACTCCAAAGGTCCAAAATTATGAAATCGCAAATGCTGTCAAAACTGGGATAATGAGATGGAAATGTTGTTGGCCATGGATCCAAGATTATGCAGAGATCTCCAATTTTCTTCTTAAAGCAGCTCATGAGCAAAAGCAAAAAGAATAGGAAAAAATCAGAACAACAAATGAAAAAATGCATTTAAAAAATTACAACTGGCAGGCCTATTATTCTAAAATACTTAGGCCGTGTGTCCACCAAAGCGTTTTTTCACGCACCTGGCGTAAAATTCTAATTGTGTTCAATGGGAGCGCCGCGTTTTTTAAACGCCATGAGCGTAACAAGGCGCTGAGCGTGTATTTAACGCTCAAGCGCTGAGCGCCCGCGTTTTTTACTGGTCGCCGAGAGTTGGAAAATGTTCAACTTTGGGTAAAACGCTGCGCTCATCACTGTCACTTTTTACACAGCCGTCCAATCACAGTGGAGGAGGGGCGGGACAAATATCACACCGACCAACTGTCACAACATTCTTTCTGAACAACGACGTCAACCAGCAGAGCTAACCGAACAAAATGGATGAAAAATAATTTTTTAGTATGAAACAAATTATCTACAAAATCAGTAACAAGTAAACTGTCCTGCGGATATTCTGTATCATAGCAACGAATCGTCTCAACTGAAAAAACGCTCTCAAGCGCCCACAGCTAGGCGTTTTCAGCAGAGCGTCTAGCGTTTTCAGCTGACTAAAAACGCTTTGGTGGACACACGGCCTTAGTGTATTAGAATTTGTAAAAAGAAACAACGGTGTTTGACTAACCCTTATGATCATGGACACTTCTCAATAGTGTTTAGTTGTGTTGACCTGATCAGACCTTGTGGCTAAAATTATCAGTGCCGCATTTAGAGCACAACCTGCAAGAATGTATGCTGGCCAGTGTGTGTGTGAGAGACTGAGTATGAATGAAGTGAGAGATGGTGTATGAAGAAACACTAAGGCAAATCAATTATTTTGCCAATACAGCTGTATTTAAAATTTAATATGTGGGCCCACAGGGCAAATACTGCCTAATAAAATATTGACCATGGATGGATTTGGTTAAATTTCCTGGTTGGAACTATAATGACAATATGAAAAAACAAAGAGACAAATAAACAAATAGAAAAACAAATAGAAAAATGAGTGCCATAATTGCGCAGCGCATAACATATATGACTTTCTTTGCAGCATATCATGATGGAGCTGATCTTTGTCAAAAGTATGAAATATTGTCTTGTAACTTTTGTCTTGTAACAAAGTGGGTTGAGTATTGTCCAGGATACCTAATAAATAATGTGCTGATAGTGGAACTCAAAACAAAGAGATAACTGAGTTGAATTGACTAATTGTAAGAGTACATTGGAAATTTATTATGAGAAAAATGCAAAGATATTGCAATTATGATGATGAAAAGCCAAACTGTATGAAAAACAAAGGGGAATATATGAATTAAAGCACTGCTGTTAATGAAAGCAGAAAGCCCTGAAAGCGGCCAGGACACCACTCAGCCCACATGACCTTTCTACAGGTAACATAGAGAAGGACAATGGGACAGATGAGCAGATGATTATAATTATATGTTGTTGTCATTGACAAAAATAATTAAGCTTCAATTTACAGATAGCAGCAGCTCAATTCCAGGAAGGATTCTGGGACGAGTCTAACAAAAAGAACCAGTAACTGTGCTGTGTAATTTCAGAAGAAGTGATCAACAGACTGACATGCCTCTCAACTTAAAATACACCAAATGACTTCAGCAATCCCCCATAACAGCAGAAGTGAGGGATCAATGACATGCTGACAATGAGAGAAAAGAATCCATTGCAACGAATGACTCAAGAGTCATCCTGGTGAAAGATGTAATGATTGACAAAACGACAGAATGATCAAATCATGAATGGGAAAAGATGACAAAATTGACCAGAAATACAGTAATGAGAGGAACTGTGCAAAGAAGAGAGACTCAACAGAGATGAGTACAAGCTCAAACAACAGTCAACTCCAAATTTCCCTACAATTGAATGTTCAGCCCTTGAATAGATTCAGTAGCAACTTAATAATAACCCCACCAGAATAAAAAATTATTGAGGAGAAAAATATATTAAAGCAACATAAAAACAATGATAATGACAGATAAAAAAAAGAAACTAAAATAATGATAACGATTAATTTAAGAAATTGACATTGGAATTAAGACAATTCATGAAGGAAAAATTAGAACTAAAAATAACTTTTAAAATAAATCTTAATGGGTACTCAGATAAAACTTGTCAATACAAGGGTATACTTAATTTAAGGCTACAGTTGAAATTAAAGCAAGAATTAACATCGAGTATTAACAAACACTCAATGTCAATTTTAATTTATAAGATTATGATTTGATTCAATATGCAATTGATTAGTTAAAGTTATATCAAGTAGTGCTTGATAGAAAGTATATAAACTTAGAAGAAGTTATTGAAATCCAGTACAAACAAGCCCTTCTGAACCATCTAAATGGCACCAGAGGGGGGTCAAAAATAAATATTTGCCATTTCACATGAAGCATCGATTGTTGAACCAACAATACTTTTGAATATTCTCAATCCAGATGCGCAATGGTATTAAACCAGTGCGCAAAGGGGGGAGTAAGGAAAGGAAATTAAAATTAAGTTAAAATTAAAGGCATTTTAAATTAAAAAGGCATTTTTGCAAAGTTTTGTGAAATTTGTGGCAAAAAATAAAGTGAATAAAAGAACAGTGACAAAAATAGACCATATGTCAGTATCAGAAGAACTATTAAAACACTTGGTAATGGATTATGAAATCAATGAAATCAACAGAGGAGGGGCAGGAACAGAAATTAAATCTCTAACAGAGAAGTAATCCTTAGATTGGAAGTCTATCAGAAATAAGGTCAGATAATGGGTCAACTAAACAGAAGTATTGAAGATTTAAAATAAGTTGCATACGAACACAAGTTTTAATAATAATTAAGATATAATGCTAATGGTTTAAATGGTTGATAGAAAAACTTTTAGATTGTTAGATATACAGAAAAAGAAATGTACATATAAGGAATATGTAAGAAGAGTGCAAAAAGTTATTTTTCTAATTGTCTAATGAGTTTATTGAATGACTTTTATGAGATAAATGTAACATTGCTCTGAAGCTTTCTTAGTTAGAGTGATTACATGAGACATAATTAGTTTATTCATGATAGTTTATTTAAAAATTAGTAGAAACGAGGAAAATGTATTCAGTTTAGTCTTGAACTGAGGAGCTACAATGAGAATAGGAAGCAATACGCAAGATTAAAAAGCTAAAAATGGTTGTTTAATTTGGTAATAAAATAGACATTGAAATGTATTGCAATTTATTAGATAGGTGTAAGTGTTCTGTTCACTAAAATTGACTGACTAAAAGATGGATTCTTAGAATTTAAGAATTGATATTCTTTCATAAAAAGCGATTATTACCAAGCCATATTTTGAATTAATAGTCATATGGATCATGCAAAACAAAAATGCATAATAAATCAATTAGACTACTATAATGAGCAGAGATATATTATAATGATTTGTCTGCATTTGGAGAAAAAACAATTATGTGAAAAAAGTAGAATTTGTTAGGGAATCTGTAAGATATAGGACCCAGACGCAAATGAGCAGACAAGGTTTTTATTAACAGGACTGAAGACTTGAGACAGCAGGGAGTGAAGCGTGAATCACAGTAAAAACAGTGGGGCAAGGCAGACGACAGGCAGGATGGAAGACCACTGAGACCGTCAGCAAGATGGCGATGACGTGAGTGCAATAGAGACCGCTCAGAAAGACAGACCAGGCAGGAACACTACGAACATGCAGCTTGATTTAGATGTAGCTCCAGTCTTGCCACCAGGTAGAGGCTCACAGAACCAGAAGCTCAACACAGGGGATAGCTGCACCAGTCAGGCAGCTGAGAGTCAGTGGCCAGGGAACTCAGGATACAGGACAGAAACACACAGAACATACAAGACGAGACTCATGACAAGATAGACAAGATAAGGCAACAATTAAGATAAGCAAAACAAAACTGACAAGATCAATGAAAAGAGAAACAAAAAGAGAAATAAATATATAAAAGGCAAACTAATGAAAACTACTAAGACAAAAAACTGAATTAACTAAAGAGAAGCAAGACCTCCACTTGACAGGGAAAATAAGAACTTAACAAAAATAACTAAAAAATATAATTCTAAACAAAAGAAAGCTCTAACTAGATTCCCAAGCTCAAGTGCTAAGGCTTAATCAAAACAGTAACAAAGACAACAACCAGCGTAAGCACTAGGATTAATTTCAAGATCACAAACCAGAAAACACTGAAATGTGCATACTCACAACACACACACAACGAACCAGCAAAGACATGAGGGAAAGAGGTACAATATGAAGGGACCAGAGCACATGAGGATCAGGTGAGCACAATTAACAAAACGAGGACAAGACGTGAACAAAACGAGGACAAGACGTGGACTAAACAAGGGGGCGTGGTAACAGGAAACAAGGAGGCGGGACATGAGGAGCACATGGTAAACACAGACCAAGACAGAGCCATGTGCTCAAACACAAGACAAACACAGAAACCATAACAAAACAGACAAGGCTGCCAGGGCAGAACCCTGACAGTACCCCACCTCTAAGGCGTCCACACTGGGCAAAGGGGGTACTAACCGGGAGGGAGGGTGAAGAACAAAACTTGGAGTTCCGGGGCTTCCAGGAAACGGGACTGGGAGGGAAGAAAATAATCCAGGGGAATAGTTTGAGGCGAACCAGGGAGATACTGGTTTAGAAAACACATAATGACCAGGTAATACAGAGGGTGGGATGGGAGGGGTAGGGACAGACTTAGTGGTCCTCCTGGGAAGATGAGCTTGCTCAAATGGTCGGGGCTTGAAAATGGCCTTGGTGTCAGAAACAGTCTTAGGGGTGAACTCTGGGGCCATTACAGACCTAGCAGGAAGGGTGCGTGTCAGGGGAATGGTTTCAGGAGATTCATGAAGGGTCCTTGACATGGACTCAGAAACGTCCTTCATGGCTGGAAGGATATATACTGGACTAGACTCTACGGTATCCTCAGGGGGTGCTGAGGCACCCTCCAGGGCTTCAAGGACAGACACTGGACTCGACTCTGGGATGCCATCTGGGGCTGCTGAGGCACCTTCAGTGACCGACACTGGAACTTGCTCAGGGGCTGGAGCCGACACTGGAACTTGCTCAGGGGCTGGAGCCGCTTGATTTAAGACCTCCCGGACCAAAGCACTAGGGGCCTCTAAAAGAAGTTCATTTGACTTGCCAACATGGGACGTCCCTTTTTTCCACTTCTGAGGGCATGGCAATTTGTGCTCGACTGCCTCTGGACTGGCATCTTTGTCCAAGACAAATGAAATGAGCTGCTCTGGAACGAACTCCTCTGGGGTGACAGGAATAAAAGGTGGTTCTGGTAAAGTTTCGTTGACAGTCTCTGATTCCTTCACTAGGCCAAAGACTAATGGTGACGTGGACAGCTTTGGATGTGGTTCCACCAGACTACGTGCTTCTGGGACCACTGGATATGGGACCATTGGAGTCGGGTCCTCCAGGACCACTGGACTTGTGACCTCCTGACTCTGGTCCTCCAAGACCATAGAGTTTAGAACCTCTTGATCCTGGCCCCCCAGGATCACTGGACTTGGGGCCTCCTGACACAGAACCAATGGGTCTAGGGCCTCCTGACAAGGAGTGCAAAACTGCACGGTATTGGCCGTCCATGGCTTCAGCTTACGGGGGCACAACAATGCGTGATCGACCGCTTCTAAAGTGACTGCTGTTAAACTGGCGGGCTCTGGAAGGGCTGGAGCGGGCTCTGGGGTGGCTGAGACCGTCTCTGCGGGCTCTGGGGTGGCTGAGACCGTCTCTGCGGGCTCTGGGGTGGCTGAGACCGTCTCTGCGGGCTCTGGGGTGACTGAGACCGTCTCTGCGGGCTCTGGGGTGACTGAGACCGTCTCTGCGGGCTCTGGGGTGACTGAGACCGTCTCTGCGGGCTCTGGGGTGACTGAGACCGTCTCTGCGGGCTCTGGGGTGACTGAGACCGTCTCTGCGGGCTCTGGGGTGACTGAGACCGTCTCTGCGGGCTCTGGGGTGACTGAGACCGTCTCTGCGGGCTCTGGGGTGACTGAGACCGTCTCTGCGGGCTCTGGGGTGACTGAGACCGTCTCTGCGGGCTCTGGGGTGACTGAGACCGTCTCTGCGGGCTCTGGGGTGACTGAGACCGTCTCTGCGGGCTCTGGGGTGACTGAGACCGTCTCTGCGGGCTCTGGGGTGACTGAGACCGTCTCTGCGGGCTCTGGGGTGACTGAGACCGTCTCTGCGGGCTCTGGGGTGACTGAGACCGTCTCTGCGGGCTCTGGGGTGACTGAGACCGTCTCTGCGGGCTCTGGGGTGACTGAGACCGTCTCTGCGGGCTCTGGGGTGACTGAGACCGTCTCTGCGGGCTCTGGGGTGACTGAGACCGTCTCTGCGGGCTCTGGGGTGACTGAGACCGTCTCTGCGGGCTCTGGGGTGACTGAGACCGTCTCTGCGGGCTCTGGGGTGACTGAGACCGTCTCTGCGGGCTCTGGGGTGACCATGTTAGGAAGGACTGTTTCCACCAAGTCAGTTGCAGAAACTGATGCAGCAGTCCGAGCTGCCCTCTTCCTTCTCAACCTTCGTTTTTCAGTTGGATTCAAAAGAGCTTGACTTGGAGGAAGGGTGAGGTGGTCACTACAGTCAGGCTCTGGTGGTGTCAGGATCTGCCAATCCTCACGGTGATGCAGGTAATTGGAGAAGTTTCAGAAGTCCAGGATTCTTAGTTGTTCCATCTCCCATTGAGGCAGGGAACTATCCAAGCAGTGGTTGAAAGCCACCTTGAGGGCCGCATCATCGTACTCAAGGCCCTTAGCCATAGTCCAGAAGAACTGGGCAAAAGACCGCACATCTCGGCCCTGTTGGCGAAGCGATAACAACCCCTGCTGGAGTGCCAGTCTCTCTTGGGCAGTTGTGGGGGGAACTATACGGATGCTCATTGCTGGGTCCTGTGCTGGCTGGTTCGTTCTGTTAGGGATTCTGTAAGATATAGGACCCAGACGCAAATGAGCAGACAAGGTTTTTATTAACAGGACTGAAGACTTGAGACAGCAGGGAGTGAAGCGTGAATCACAGTAAAAACAGTGGGGCAAGGCAGACGACAGGCAGGATGGAAGACCACTGAGACCGTCAGCAAGATGGCGATGACGTGAGTGCAATAGGGACCGCTCAGAAAGAAAGACCAGGCAGGAACACTACGAACATGCAGCTTGATTTAGATGTAGCTCCAGTCTTGCCACCAGGTAGAGGCTCACAGAACCAGAAGCTCAACACAGGGGATAGCTGCACCAGTCAGGCAGCTGAGAGTCAGTGGCCAGGGAACTCAGGATACAGGACAGAAACACACAGAACATACAAGACGAGACTCATGACAAGATAGACAAGATAAGGCAACAATTAAGATAAGCAAAACTAAACTGACAAGATCAATGAAAAGAGAAACAAAAAGAGAAATAAATATATAAAAGACAAACTAATGAAAACTACTAAGACAAAAAACTGAATTAACTAAAGAGAAGCAAGACCTCCACTTGACAGGGAAAATAAGAACTTAACAAAAATAACTAAAACATATAATTCTAAACAAAAGAAAGCTCTAACTAGATTCCCAAGCACAAGTGCTAAGGCTTAATCAAAACAGTAACAAAGACAACAACCAGCGTAAGCACTAGGATTAATTTCAAGATCACAAACCAGAAAACACTGAAATGTGCATACTCACAACACACACACAACAAACCAGCAAAGACATGAGGGAAAGAGGTACAATATGAAGGGACCAGAGCACATGAGGATCAGGTGAGCACAATTAACAAAACGAGGACAAGACGTGGACTAAACAAGGGGGCGTGGTAACAGGAAACAAGGAGGCGGGACATGAGGAGCACATGGCAAACACAGACCAAGACAGAGCCATGTGCTCAAACACAGAAACATGAAACCATAACAAAACAGACAAGGCTGCCAGGGCAGAACCCTGACAGAATTAAGATCACTGTTGCACTTTTACTAAATAATATTGCGCAGGGAGGAAAATTTTGTAATTACGATCATGTTAAAAAACCTTAAGAGCAGAAGTTAAGGAAAACTTAATGTAAAGTCTGGAAAATTATAATTTTCTCAATTAGAGATGTTTTTGGAAATGCAATATTGAAAGGGGGGTATTGTTCTGTTGTGTACTTTTTATATTAAGATCACTAGTTAAAATCACGGTTAAACAGATGGAAGTGGAAAGAAGATAATGAAAACTAATTTAAGAGGGCAACCAAATTGATATTTACAAACCCTGGATGTTGATTAAATGAGGAATTGAGGACGAAAAAGATGATTGATGAGCCAGACCCTAGAGGATATCTACACCGCAAGAAAACTTTCAATAGTATAAGAGACTTTTTATGTTTGACATCCTCTACAACTGTGTCAATGACAGGCAATGCTGAACCAAATGAATACACACACTTATAACACTGTCTTATTCTTTGGTTTAATTTTGATTAGGGAGAATTCAAATTTTTTACTCTTTCCATTGAAAGAAAAAGAAAAAACAACTGAAAGAAAATGGAGAGAGATGTTTGGTTCGAATGCTCCTCCGGAGTGTGCTGGCTTAATCCAGTAATTGGAAAGGAGAATGGGTGACTCATTTGAGTCGCTAGGTAGCATAACTGAGGGAGCTCTGGTTTTGCAAAATCAGAACTGATTTTGAAACTACACTCTGGAAAAGGATAGTGAATGTGAGGCTTAATAAGCCTCAGAGGAGGGAATGTTGAAGATTTTATTATTTAGAAAACAAGTAATTTAGCTATATATTTGGACACAATTATTTCTTCTGTCTGTGACTTTGGATTTCCTCTGTGTATGTGAAAGACCTTGAGTGAAATTTTGTTTGCTGCAGAAAATTCTATTCTGAGAAGTCACATGGTAAAAGACCTTTACCCAAAACTATCTATAGGGTGTGTTACCTTCTATGGCAGAAGATGTATGTATATAACTCTGAACCAAAAAATACTCGGGAGTGGACTGGAAGGCCGGAGGGCCAGTGGGCCAGAGGGTCAGAACGCTAGAGCGTCGTTCTATGGAACGGAAGGCGTTCGAAAGTAAAGTCTAATTATTTCTGGCATCAAAGATCTCTGCAAAATTATTTCCACAAAGATTGAAAACCACATCATTGGCTACGGCTGCAGTAAATAAAATTTTCGCGGTCACCGTTCTGTCATACGGGTTCGGGCACCATAATACATCTAAAAAATGCATTCTCAACACCGTTTTAACTTGGCACGAAGTTCTGGAAAAACTGTGCCCAGATCTTTTCCCATCCCTTCTCCCCTGTCTAACGGTGACCGACACTGACCTGAAGGAAACCACTAACATGTTGGTGGAGGAAACTCAAACAAATTGAGGACGTGCTACAATTTGTCCCTAAAATCAAAGTGGTTTCTTTTAAATTGAAATTTCAAAGTGAGCCACCACCACCGGCATTTTTTTTTTTTTTTTACCAAAAATGTGTTTTAGGTGGACAGATCAATACAGTACACAGAACATGTAGGATGTTGTAAAATAACAATGTCTCTTCTGTTAACAGTATGCTATATATTAAATATTAATGCTTTTTAATATTCGCTATTACTTCAATGCAAGTGAACATGCACGTTGTTATTTGTTGCTTATAATAACCTTTATTTTCTATAGTGCTTTGTACATCTCAAAGCGCTGTACAAAAACAATTAAAACAGCAAAGATACAACACACAAAGAAACATAATACACAAAACCCCCCCAAAAACATAAAAGACACACGCTTAGTGACGTGTGTGTTCAAGTAAGCCAGAAATGCGCAGATTCTGTGCAATACGCTGTATTTAATGTATCATGAGGACTCAAAAGTTGCGTATTTGCGCTAAATCCGCACAGATTTGGTTTAAACGAACTTCCCCAGTAAAGTGAGTAAACATAGAAACACGCCAAATTCAATTCAATGAACACTTAAATGGTTAGTTCGCCCATTTAAGACATGAAGTTGTATGCAATCCTTACCAGCACTATAGTGCATACACACTGACCCACTCTGTTGTCACCTCCCTGGTCAGAGTTCTGGCCGCTGGAAGTTTTTCAATAAAGTACTCCCGGTTATTTTCCGGGGCCACAAAACTGTGCGTTTTTACGTGAAAAAATGATTTGCGTTTCAAAGCTTGATTAATTTACCACACAAAAAACACGTCGGTCAAAATTCATACCTCAGTTTTAATCGGCACTATTTTCTATCCATTTCTATCAATCCGCGCTGCTGTCAACGTCAACAGTGCTCACGTTCCGATCAGCTGTTCCATAGTGTTTACACAATCGATTGACAACGACGTAAAAAGTATTAAATTAACAATGGTGCGAACTTGTAAATTCCCAGGCTGTGACCACAAGATGTGCCGGGATCAAAGTTCACGGGTAAGCTCTATTTACTAACTTTATGATCCCATGTCTAAACTGTACGGTAAACAAGCTGATGTTTAGACTCCATTATAAAACACATGAAAAGATGTCTAATATAAAAACAGTATATAGGGAAATAGTAAATAGAGCTTACCCGTGGTACTGGTACAGCAAAACTCTTTAATTTTCCTTTTCCTCCTTGGTTGGGGATGTAATCGTCTTCGCAGAAGTGAGCACTACACACACGAAAATCCTTTATTCTGGATATTTTAGCTCCCGCAGAGTAGCCGATGGCAACCAGCCAAAGCTGTCTCACAGTTATATTCGAAACAGGAAAACGATGGAATCTGAACTTTGATCCCGGCACATCCTTGTGGTCACAGCCTGGGAATTTACAAGTTCGCACCATTGTTAATTTAATACTTTTTACGTCGTTGTCAATCGATTGTGTAAACACTACGGAACAGCTGATCGGAACGTGAGCACTGTTGACGTTGACAGCAGCGCGGATTGATAGAAATGGATCGAAAATATTGCCGATTAAAACTGAGGTATGAATTTTGACCGACGTGTTTTTTGTTGGTAAATTTATGAAGCTTTGAAACGCAAATAATTTCTTCACGTAAAAACGCACAGTTTTGTGGCCCCGGAAAATAACCGGGAGTACTTTATTGAAAAACTTCCAGCGGCCAGAACTCTGACCAGGGAGGTGACAACAGAGTGGGTCAGTGTGTATGCACTATAGTGCTGGTAAGGATTGGATACAACTTCATGTCTTAAATGGGCGAACTAACCCTTTAAGTCTCAAAAATCGAACAGGATTTTTTCACAAAAGTGACAGCCCTAAAACGTAACCGGTCTCTGATTTGTAGGTTGCATTGACACTAGCGGTGGATGCACGGTTTGACGACCCAGTCAGTGACGTCACAATATGCAAAATTGTTTAAATTCATACCTACGTAATCACCATGACCAAAATTTAACTTTTTTTTTTTCATTGAACCTTGAAAAAAATATATAGACCTACCTACCGACCCTTTTTTTTTTTTTTTTTTTTTTGCTGTTACTGCAAACCAAAATATTTTTAAGGATGGCCTAACTTTCAAAACATTTAAAGAAAACTGCAGCAGTATATAGCTACTCAGAACCTGGTTTTGAAAATTGTTTTATCAAGTCGACATGAAATCAAATATTACCCTATTTACTTTGTCAGCGCATATTACTAGTCTTGTGGTGAACAATTAATCTGTGCAAGTTAATACACCGAATTTTTTTTTTGCCGTGGTAATCTTTAATCAAAATCTGAAAAGTTTCTTCTGGTCTGGAACGGCGTTCCTTTTCTGATGACGCCAGTTTGACGGCTTGGGTTGAAAACGCTTAACCACCTCAAACCGCTAGAGGAGGAGCGCTAGAGTAAAACCTCTGTTCAGTATTCTCTTTCACTCGGAAATACGTCACAACACTGGAGAAAAGGCGTTTGCAACTTCCGGTTCACGGGGACTTTAAGACATTTCTTTGTATCTGTGGTAGCCTTCTATCGAAATCACCAGGGGCCTCATTTATAAACGTTGCGTACGCTGCTCTCTACGCAATAATTGGTATTTATAAAAAGCAAACTTGACGGGAAAATGTGCGGTCCTTCACGCAAACTCTGACCCAGGCGTACGCACAAAAACGGGTGAAATGAGAAATGGCGACACCGTCGGCAGATGGAAGAAACAAGTAAATAACATGAAGACTTCACAAAGCATGTCTTACAATTAACAGCCTACACGAACACCCGTTTGATCAATCTGCAGTGTAAAACAAACAAAATCAAATGAAGATTACAATGGGGGGGGGGGGGTGGGTGGGTGGGGGGGGACTAGAAAGGCAGAGATGAAATCAGGGTGGATATGATAGTATAACACATGGTCATTGTAATATTAACGGCATTACAGGAGCCCACCAGAAAACCGTTTTCTGAAGTCGTAATGGGAATGTGATTTGCTCCATCTCGTACAACTCCAATACTTTTTGAATCCAAGCATTGTATGATAGAGGGTCAGGTTTTAACCATCTGCATGTAATACACTTCACGGCTGCAGCGAATAAGATCTGTAGTAAATATATTTTAGCTCTACCTTCAAGGCCCTTTGGACGCACACCTAGAAGGGCTATTATGGGGTCTTCAGGGATTTCACAATGGAAGATTTCTTTAAGGGCATCAAATATATCTTTCCAGTAATTTCTTAATTTTGGACATGACCATAAAATATGCTCGCGCTGTGCAAGAGAGGGGTGATCAGCGCGTACACGAGCGTGATTGACACTGCTAAGACATTCCTCCTGGCTCTGATTGGTTGTTTCTGACCGGGAGCGGTGTATTTCTGCAAATGGCAATAGGACCACAGGGAGGAGCCAGATGAGCTTGTTTTTTTCCACAGATTATCTGTCTCATATTCTACTGTCAGGACATAATGACAGTTTTAACAAATATTTGTTTACAAAAGCTACCTACTGGAGATTTAATAAGAGCGGAGAAACTAGTTCCTTAATTTTTATAGAATTCATTTATATACCCGTCGGGTCCTGGGCTCTTATTATTCTTCAACGTAGATATTGTCTAAATTATTTCACTTTCTTTAATAGGTTTATCCAGATCCTTTGACACTGCCTCTGTTAAATCATTCAATTTTATATTATTTAGGAACGGTGCCAGAATATTATCATCAGAGCAAGTATCAGAATTTTTGTAGAGTGACTTGTAGAAATCTGCAAATGATTCTGCAATTTCATCAGGTTTAGTACGGGGGTTGATAGAGCTACAAGATTTTATTTTTTGTACAATGTTTGAAGATCTTTGCTTTCTTAATCTAATTGCTAACAATCTACTAGCCCTATTGCCATGTTCATAATATCTTTGGTTAATAAATCTTAGATTGCCTTCAATCTTATCAGCGATTAAGCTATTGTATTCTCTTCGTGCATCCTTTATTTTATTTAGTAGTTGTGGGTTTGAGGTTTGTTTATGTTGTTTCTCTAAATTTTTGATAGTGTGTTCTACCTCTTGCTGTTTAGCTACTCTCTCTTCTTGGCACTTGCGTATGAAATCCTGCCTCTGAGATATGATTTTGCACAATCCCATACTATGAGTGGTGATACCTCTGTAGAGTAATTTATATTTAGATATAATTTAAGTTCTGTTGTCAAAATATATAAATTCTTTATCATTAAGGAGCGAGGCATTTAATATCCATTGCCTGGAAATGTGTCTATGTCCTACACTCCATATTAGTTCCACATGTGAATGGTCTGAAATTGTCATTGGTAGTATCTTCATATCTACTATTCTATATAGCTCTTCTTTGGGAGTGAATAAATAATCTATCCTAGAATAAGATGCATGTCTATAAGAGTAAAATCATTATCGCAGAATCATTTTCCTCTTCGTAGGGCTATGAAGGCCCTTTAAGGGTAAGTTCGGCATTTTACAAGTAAAGCCCTGTTTTAAGAACGTTTCTGATGAAATCGAACGGTTAAGATTAAAATTTGTACACATGCTGCTGTCCCGAGAATTTTAGGTTTCTGTGTTAGCACCGCCACCCCCCCCATCCGCCACCCCCCCATCCGCCACCCCCCCATCCGCCCCCCCCCCCCAGCCCCCCCATCCCCCCCCCAGCCCCCCCATCCCCCCCCCCCCCATCCGCCCCCCCGGATTCCTTAACCAAGAACAGGTACAAAAACTTAACACTAAACTTTATTCTGGGAAGAAAAGATTGTAGGGCTCCCAGGTGTCCGTCCATTTCATCCCACTGCAAATCAGTAAAAAAAAAAAAACGATCATATAAAAATTTACAAAACAGGCTGTGACATGTAACTATTAAAAATATATTGACTTTTTGAAGGGCAAAACAATTTTTGCATTCAGTTAAGACATTTAAAGACAAAAATGTAAGCCAGAAAGATGTATTAGGCCATCAAAATGAATAAGGAAAAGTTTATTATAATACGTAACACAAATATCCTAGATTTTGACAACAGGTTTACCTCATTTGTGTAATTATCGTAGTGCACCCCTATACAGGTTTTATGTGATACATACCATCCTGAACAAGGCTTCCATCTCACTTTGACCTCTCTGACACCCTTTAACAAACACAAGCAACATTAACTGGTAGTAACACACACACATCAAATAAATGTACATTATTTAATTAAAAAAAATTCTTATGTTACATTTCTGACAAACATTTACAAAATATGAGTTCAATCTTACTTCCTTTGACATCCTCCTCCTTATGATCTTGTCATATGGAAATGTTTTTAATCTGGGATGTACTTGGCATTCTACAAAAGAAAAATATAAAAGGATATAATATATAATCAGGAAATGTTTACACTCATGATATGGTCTCAGTCATGAGTCATGGTCCATACACTCAGTCATGGTCATTCAAATGCATTTTATTGTATCCTAGTTTACCGGCCACCTGGGCCAGCTGCCTCTTTTCTTACTGATTTTGCTGATTTTCCATCATCTATTATTAAGCTGAATAGAGTAATTATTGTTGCCGATTTCAATATCCATGTGGATGATGATACTTGTAAAAATGCTTCTGAATTTGTAAATATTACTGAATCTTTTAACTTCACTCAGCATGTCTCTGGTCCTACGCACAGCAAGGGACATACACTCGATCTTGTTCTTTCTTATGGTGTAAACATTAATAATGTCTGTATCGAAGATGTGTTTGTTAGTGATCACAATTGCATCTTATTTGTGATGAGGATCCTCTCCCTGCTAAACGAGTGTCTTGCTCACGTTTGATTAACCAGCTTACTGTTGAGAGTTTTTCAGCCGCATTTGACTCAAGCTTGGTCCTTATTTCGAAAGACGTGGACACTTGTCCACAGGCTTTTAATGATCACTGCACCCTGCTGTTGGATAAAGTGGCACCTCTCAAAACTAGAGAAATTTCTGCTGTTAATACAGCCCCGTGGATGAATGATGCCATTCGCAGCTTAAAGTGTGTTTGTCGGAGAACTGAGCGCTTATGGAAAGCGACTCCGCTACAAGTCCACCGCCTGTATCTTAAAGAGCTTTTAATGGACTTAAACAAAATGATTAAGGTTGCTAGAGCCTCGTACTTTGCCAATCTGATATCTGCCAGTAAAAAAAATCCTAAAGCTCTCTTTGAAACTATTAACAACATTGTGTCTCCTGCTACATGTATTGTCCCTGTGTTTTCAAATGTTGACTGCAACCACTTTATGCTTTATTTTGTGGACAAGGTTAGAGCTGTCAGGGCAGGCATTCTTCCATCAGCAAACCCACATATAGTTAAACAGCACAGACCTTCAATATTGGACTCCTTCTGCCCCATTACCCTGAATGACATCCTTAAATTAGTGGGGACGATGAAACCTTCTCAAAGCCCTGTTGATATTTTACCTACATCTTTGCTTTTAAAATCCATACATCATCTTGGCCCATGTTTGGTTTCAATTTTAAACTTATCTCTTCAGCTGGGCCAGGTTCCTAGCTGTTTTAAGCATGCCGTTGTTCAGCCTATCTTGAAAAAGAATAATCTTGATGCAGCTTCATTCAGAAATTATAGGCCTATTTGTAAATTGCCATTTATTTCTAAAATTCTAGAAAAGGTTGTTGCGAACCAGCTAAATAATGTTTTGGATTTACATGATATCTTTGATAAATTTCAGTCTGGTTTTCGTAAAAAAACATTCAACTGAGACTGCCCTCCTTAGGGTCTCAAATGATATTTTGATGGCAGCTGATGGGGGTAAATGTTCTGTGCTGGTGTTATTAGATCTCAGTGCAGCGTTTGACACTGTGGATCACTGCACTCTAATAGATAGACTGAAAACTACTGTGGGCATTACTGGATCAGCTCTGGATTGGTTTTCCTCCTATCTTTCAGACCGGAGTTTCTCTGTGTCCATAGGACCATATATGTCAGACTCGGCTCCTTTGTCCTGTGGTGTGCCCCATGGTTCTGTGCTCGGCCCCCTGCTGTTCAGTCTGTATATGCTCCCTCTCGGAGAGATTATTGCTAGTTTTGGAGAAATATCTTATCATTGTTATGCTGATGATATTCAACTATATTTATCTTTTAGCCCTGATAGACTGGATAAACTGTCCTTGTTGCACAATTGCTTAGCCTCCATTAATAATTGGATGGCAGAGAACTTTTTACAACTAAATTCAGACAAAACTGAGGTGCTGATTTTTGCTCCAGATAACATTACTCCAAAGATTAGGCAGGCCATTGGGGCTCTACTATCCTCGGACGGTAATGTGGTGCGAAATTTGGGTGTCATTTTTGATAAATCGATGAGTTTTAGCAGTCATGTTAAATCTGTGGTTCGTTCCTGTTTTTTTCATCTCAGGAACATCGCTAGGATTAGATCGGTGGTTTCTAAAGAAGAGCTGGAGATGCTTGTTCATGCTTTTATTTCCTCTCGCCTGGATTATTGCAATGTACTGTACACTTGTTTAAACAAATCCTCCATGGACAAACTGCAAGTTGTACAGAATGCTGCTGCAAGACTTTTGTCAAGGACCAACAGGAGATCACATATCACACCTGTGCTTAAGGCTCTTCATTGGCTCCCAATTAGTTTTAGAGTGCAGTTTAAAATTTTAACCATTACTTACAGAGCCTTCCATGGTCAAGCTCCCTCTTACATCCAGGACCTATTGCACATACACACTCCTGGTCGCTCTTTGAGGTCTTCAAGCCAAGACCTTTTTACCGTTCCTAGGACACGTCTTAAAACAAGAGGTGATCGTGCTTTCTGTGTGGTGGCTCCAAGGCTCTGGAACTCTCTTCCATTAGCCTTGAGAGCCCTGGACTCTGTAGAAACTTTTAGTAAACACCTTAAGACACATCTTTTTAGACAAGCGTTTAACTAGCCATATGGTTTTGTTATGTGTGTTGTGGTTATTATGTTTTATTATTTTAGTTTTTTACTGTGAAGCACTTTGTGACCCTTCCTGTCTGTGAAAAGTGCTATATAAATAAAGTTTTACTTTACTTTTTATATATTAACAGTTCAGTAAGCAATTCTTAATAAATAGAATACATAAATATATCTGTTTAAAGTTCCAGCTGAACTGGGTGTCCTTGCCACCTGAAACCCAACAAGTGAACTGAAATTAGACCATCTGAAGTACAGTTTGCTTTGAATTGGTTGTGTGGTTTGGTAATAATGCACATTATGAACCCAAAACACTCATGGATGACATGATTTTTACATTTGCATAATGGCAAATATGCATGGTCATTAGGAGCTGCTTATTTTGTATGGTCATTACAACATATCGTATTCTCACAGTTAAACAGCATGCAAATTTAAATTGTTTTCTCTTCCGTCTTAACATATAATAATTCCGCTCTCTTAATCATAACTTTATTGTTATCATCAAGCCCCTATAGGATGTTTATCTCGATCAAGAATTTAAACAAGGGCTTAAATATAAGTTCCACTAATAGAATACTTGAAATTTGTTTATAACTCATGTGGCATTACTTAAGAGCATTTACTTAAAACAGCAACAATGCACACGGGAATAGCATGACGCCTGTACGCATTTAAACACTGTTTTACAATCAAGATGATGTAAGTTTGAACATTGAAGGGGATTATTCAAGTTTATGAACATTCAGTTATACATATTCAGCTTCATAGACATTGTCTATTATTAGTTACGGAATTTAACAATATTTTGCGACTTAAAAAAAAAAGCCTTTTAAAAATGACATTTAAATAAGAAACTTGTGTTCTACTTTGTAGTTAGTCAGTTTTCATTCAAAATGCAAATACACAAAACCTGCTTGTTTATACATCCATTTTCTTTGTTTGCCTCCTGTCCTTGCAATTATTGTGGAGGAATTGTCTGTAAAACAAACACACACACAATAAATATTTACTTAAATTTGAGTCAAAATAAAGTCAGAAATAATTAAAAATATTAAAAAACTAATAAATAATGCATTGACTAAAATTAGGAATATAACTTTTTTCAAGCTTAAATAGAAATTGTTCCAACCTCGTAAGACCTTCGTTCATCTTCGGAACACGAATTAAGATATTTCTGATTAAATCTGAGAGCTGGATCACTCCTCCATAGGCTTCTTAAGGGATTGAAACTTGTTCCCCGAAAAGTTATTAAAGATATTGTTAAAATAGTCCAAGTGACTACAGTGGCTTTATCTCAAGTTTATCAAGTGACGAGAATACTTTTTGTGCGAAAAAAAACAACAAAAATAATGACTTTATTTCAACTATTCATGTCCTTCTCTATGGGCCTCTAGACAGTTAACGTAGTGTGATAGCGTAGAGCTACGTCACACGTAGGCTCACTATTGGCCGACGCTGGTCATGTGTGCGTGTGATGTACAACATAGAAGCGCTGCGCTGTTACACTAGTGAACTCACTCGAGGCCCACAGAGAAGGAAATGAATAGTTGAAATAAAGTCGTTATTTTTGTTTGTTTTTACGCACAAAAAGTATTCTCGTCGCTTGATAAACTTAAGATAAAGCCACTGTAGTCACTTGGACTATTTTAACAATGTCTTTAATAACTTTTCGGGGCTGGCAAGCTTCAATCCCCTAAGAAGCCTATGGAGGAGTGATCCAGCTATAATACCTTAATTTGTGTTTCGAAGATGAACGAAGGTCTTACGGGGTTGGAACAACATGAGGGTGAGTCAATACTGACAGAATTTTCATTTTTGGGTGAACTAACCCTTTAATGCATGTTGTGCAGTTTTTGCCTGAAGTGAAAAAAATAAAATAAATCACCTGCATCTTTGGCCTTCGATGGGGCAGCATGACTGTTCTGGCAGTGGAAAGAAGGGTTTGTAGATGGAAGATTTGAATCATAGAAAGGAGCGGCAGGGGTGATGCAAGAGGAGGTAGAAGGAGGGGTGGGGGAAAATGGTGTAGGAGGAGGAGGAGTGGGGAAAGAAGAGGAAGGAGGAAGAAGGTTGGAGGATGAAGATGGAGGAGGAGGAAGGGTGTAGAAAGAGGAGGAAGATTGAGGAGGAGTGGGGAAAGAAGATGGAGGAGGAAGGGTGTAGAAAGAGGAAGAAGATGGAGGAAGAGAGGAAGAAGATGGAGGAGGAATGGAGGATGAAGATGGAGGAGAGGAAGAAGAAGATGGAGGAAGAGAGGAAGAAGAAGATGGAGGAGGAAGAGAGGATGAAGATGGAGGAGGAAGAGAGGATGAAGAAAATGGAGGAGGAAGAGAGGAAGGCTGGTGCTGGCACACAGTTTCAGCAGTAATGGTGTGGTTTTGAATTTTCTGGTAATCTATGAAAAAATTTTTTGAAAGAAAATTAGAAAATATTTCTTTGAATATTGCATGTGTAGATCATATGAACGAAATACTTACTTTTAATAAAAAATTCATAAAGGCTAGTCATCCTTTCAAAGATGGTTTGATGTGGTCCAACTGCAAATGGACCCATTGAAGTGATGACTTCAGCCACAAACCCTTTTTTTCTCTCTTTAGAAATGAAGAGAATTGGCTTATAGCCAAGGACCTCCAATTTCTTAACCTGTAAAACAAATGCACAGACAGTTGATAAATATCGATGTGTTCATAATGGCAAGCAGGGACTTACCAGACAATTCTGTAGCAAATCAACTGGATTATCAAAGTAAAAAAGAAAGGTGTCTAAATGTTTAATTGAGAAATGTAGCAACTCATAATGTAATAACTGCACATAATGTAATAACGTCCTGGTTGCGTATGCAACCCACTGTTCCCTGAAGGAGGGAACAGAGGACGTAGTCGACGTCGACTGAATGGGGATCGCGTCAGAGAGCCTATCATCTTCGAGTACTATTGAACGAGCCAATGTAATTGGCGTGCGTGATTCGCATGACACACTCTGCCCCCGCGACGCGGTTATAAATATGGAAGTGGATGCACGCACTAGTTGCTTTTTCGCTGAGGAGCCGAGCTTAACCCAGAGTCAGCGGTGGTCCAGCGGTAGTGGCAAGGGGACTACGTCCTCCGTTCCCTCCTTCAGGAAACCGTGGGTTGCATACGCAACCAGGACGTTCCCTTTCAGTCGATAACGTCGGACGTAGTCGACGTCGACTGAATGGAGATAACCTTTGAAAGCACCACTAAAGCTGCCACCTTCCAGTGCCTAGACAAAAGCCTCCTGATGCCCCCGCAATTAAGGCGGGGAAGGACAGGGCTTAGGCCAGGGAAGTCACTGCTGTTCCTACAGGACCACTGGGAAAGCGCTCCCGTACATTGGAAGGAAGGGACGCTGCGGAAGCACATCCTACCCGAAGGGAGGTAAATGTGGAAAATAAACATATGAACTGGGCGGATGACCGGGCAGTATAACATATGGAATAACACTGGGGTGGCTCCAGCCTAAGACGGGGGGAGACTCACCGGACAGTGACGGCAGAGAGACTCTGCTGAGGGAAGACACGGGCTCGCCGTATCGTGGAAGAATACACATATGGGGTCGCCGTAGGGACCGCAACATATGGACCCAGCCTAACACAGGCTCCACACTGCTTACAAGTGGTAGGCCTAACACCAGACGTTCTGCACATCCGACGTCGGAGGGGTGTGGAGGAACTCAACAGGGTTCAATTTTAAGGGAACTCAACTGGAGTAGAAAGGCGCACGTATCCAGTCCATAGGAGGGGAATGGCGCAGCAAGCCGACACTTGAACCGGGCTCACGGTGAAACTGGCTTCATGAGAAGGGAGCCCACGGGAAGCAGCGGTTCAACTAGGTGTCGTCCAGCCCCCAACTCTAATATCTGTTTAGCAAAGGATATCGTCAACGCCCAGGCGGAGCACTTTACACTCATCATAGAGGAGCTCAACACCTAAGTGGACATGTTGCATCTCGGAATTTTTACCGAAATGAAAGCAAGCACTAAGTGGCCAACTTTGCTTGGAAACAGCCTTCAATCTCTGCTGAATTCCTAACAGATAAGAGCTGGTCTGAGGTCTATGGCTTGCGTTATGTACAAGTCTACCCGCTATAAGCGAACGGACAGAGAAAGCCAGGGCTGGATCTGCCGCCTCCGGGGGAGCGCTTGCAGGCTCACCACCTGCTCCTATTACGGGAGAGGTAGGAACCTTGGGCACAATCCGAGTCGGGGTCTCAGCTTGTGAGAGTTAGCCGGCCCGAACTCCAGGCACAACACGTTGACCGAAAGCGAGCAAGTCCCTACCCTCTAGTAGAGACCATGCGAGCAGGAGAACTGATATAACAGAATTTTTAACTCACTGCCTGCAGTGGCTCAGGGGCGGTCTCTGCAGTGCAGATGCACCAGAGATGAGGCCCAAGAGGATAAAGAGGGATGCAAGGATTTACATTACCTTGCTCCTCAGGAACCTGACGATCAGGACGTGCTTCTCCATACTTCTGCATCACGATGAGCGTCTTTTAAACACCGAGGCAACATCATTTTGAGGGTGAAGGAAAACAGCCTACTCCAACCCATTTTGCAGGAAAGAGAGCACTAAAATGATCGAAAGCTTTCAGGATCTCCTCTGGAGAGAGGACGCACTCAACGACTAGGTTCCACTTCTAAAGGCGTAAGCACGCTACCCATTTCTAGGGGGTGCTCGCAGAAGTGATGGTAACTATCACATGTCCCTGTGATAGCCACCTGAACCTCCGCATTCAGATGTAAGACCGCCCGGAATCTCCAGGGGTAGAACGCGGGTGCCATCGTGCCCCGTCCCTGAAAAAGTGTTCAGGGGAAGTCAGGAAGGCTGTCGATGGGAACCAGGTCTGGTTGGGCCAAAAAGGGGCAACTATGAAGACCTGCTCCCTCCTGACTTGTCACCATAGGTGCAAGCAATGGGCGCAAAAAGACAGGAGCACTGCTCAACACAACATGTGAAGATCACTGAGCTTCAGGAGCATTTCTGCTCAACACCTGAGTGTGATAAAATCTCTGAGCTACAGGAGCATTTCTGCTCAACACTGAGTGCGAAAAGGATTCACTGAGCTTCAGAAGCACTGCTGCTCAACACCTGAGTGCGATGAACTTCACTGAGTTTCAGGAGCATTTCCGCTCAACATGAAGTGTGATGAATTCACTGACTTGAGCAGGCGCAAGGCGACCATGAGTCACAGTCGCTTTTAGGAGGCTCACTGGGGAAACGCATTTCTGCGGGCCCCCGGGGCAGCTGAGAGCCAGTGTCTGTCCAAGGGTAGTCTGCTCGGACAGAAACACTGGCAGGAAGACGAAACCGGAGAGGCAACTGAGCGGCCCCGGAATGGTCATGACCCAGCTGGACCCAGGGGATGGAGTCTCCACTTGCCCTGGCTATAACTGTCGTGAGGCTCGTTGGCGGCACGATTGAGTAGGGGAAGAGTGGAACAAAGCGTCCTCAGAAGCTTCTGACTCCAAGGAGGAGGTAACGGGTGAGTTGTGACATGCAAGGGAAGCTTGCGCAACGGTCGCAATGTCTAACAACTCGAGGCACGAATGCCCGTGTAGTCGAGGGTCGCCCAGGCCCCCGTTAAAACACGCGCTTTGTACATGGCCCCTCAGTTGAAGAGGGTTTGGCAGCAGACCGGGATGAACTATAGTCACACAGGGTGAGCTGCTCTGCCACGGTCACCTCGGGACCTGATCGTGAAGCTAGCGCTGAAGCGGTCATCATATGGAAGAAGCCAATGGCTGCATCTACCATATGCCCCAGGAGCCTCTGAAAGTTCTTTCAGTGGGACCCTTTCTCACTTCAACACCAGCTGAACACACTCTCATTGGAGAGACGTGTTGGACTGAGTCCATCTCCAAAACTGAAAAAGAGATACTCGACCCGTGGGCGAGATTACTCTCTCCCAGTTGACCTGAAGACCCAAAGGGCTCTGGAGCACTCGAAGGGAAGGACTCTGTACTGATACTTCAACCCTCACACGCAACACACAGGATGGCCTGCGGCGCGGAAGGTAGAGATCTGAAGCACATGTCTTTCAGGTCGGAGCTGCAGACCAATCTTGGGCCAAGATGGTCACGACCCACCACCTAGTAGCATGAAGAACGAGTTTACAACTGGCCTTCGTACCGGCTGGAGGAGCGGCTATATAAAATCCTTCGCCAGCAGGATAAGATAAGCACGCACAAGTCAGGAGCACTGCTCAACACTAGGTGTGATGAATATCACTGGATTTTCAGAAGCACGTCTGCTCAACACCTAATGTGATGATTATCACTGATTTGAGCGGGATAGCCGAGCCTGAGGTGGGGCAGCAAAGTAGAGAGAGTGGTGTTAGTGTGCTGTGCAACACTTGCCTGTCTCCACTAGCGGCAGGGGGCGCGTGAGAAGGCGGATGTCCGGGTCCTCGAACGCACCAAGCTGCCTGCTGGCGACCAAGGGGGAGCTGAGGGGTGTAAGGCTATACAGGGTCACACCCGCCAGACTGGCCCTCTTGGGACCCAGGAACAGAGGAATTTGCTCTCTCTCTGTGTAGGTACCGCTTGCTCCGCTTTTTTTTTTTTTTTAGGGAGCCAGCGGCGGAACAGACACACACACAAACAAAGACTCCACCCGGCCCTCACCTGGGGGGAGGGAGTGATCGTGCCAGCTCCAAAAGCATCTGGAGGCTGCTGCGGAGGCCCAGCAGGAGCGGCCGCCGGAGAACGCCCTCGACGACGAGCAGTCGGAGGAGCTGCCACCGGCGGCGGGTGGAGGCAGCAGCTGGCCACCGGGGCAGGATGTGCCGGATGACCTCCGTCTGCTCTTGAGCGGCAGAGAACTGTTGGATGCAGTTCTCCACTGCGTCGCCGACCAGCCCAACCTGGGACATTGGGGAGACCAGGAACCGAACCTTGTCCGCATCCGCCATATCAACCAGGCTGAGCCAACGATGGCGCTCCTGGACCACTAAGGTGGACATCGCCAGACCGATCACGCACGCTCGACACTCGTGCCCCGGAGGGCGAGGTCGGATGCAGTGCAGTGCTCACCTATGAGCGCACGGTCTGGATTACCCTCGTGTATGCCATGGGTGCCCTGGCCTGACAGACCTGAAGCAACGCCATGGCATGCAAGAGGAAGCGGCTTGCCCACAGGCTTTGTAAGCTCTGCCCGTCGGAACGGACGAAAACTCCCAGGCCTTAGGAGGGAGACGAGAATCCCCCCAAAAGGCAGCGGCCGCCGGACACAGGTGCACCTGTGTCAACAGACCGCTCCAATGGAGGGACACCTCGCAACCTTTCACCATTCCTCCATCAAGGGTAGTGAGGGGGAAAAGCTATTCAGGCAGTTTCTGGCAGAGAAAGATGCTGTTCACCACCTGATAAGCTCTCCATGCATTTCGGGAAAGAAAGGCACTGGGGCGGCGAGCTGAGAACCAGCGCGGCCCGCCCCAAGATACCAAACTCCAGATTCCAACCGAGACTGAACGGGACACGGTGGAGGTTCCACTCGAGCCCGGCAGCCTCGGCGGCCCGTTTCAGCATAGCTGACATTTCTGGATCTGGCTTGGACAACGTTACACTCCCAGAGGGAGATAACACAGCCAAGTCATCATTTCCAGAGGCCAGCTCACCCTTCGATGCTGCTATCGACATCTTATCCTCAGGGGGAACCCCCATTGAAACAGCTCATCAGTCCATTACAGAGGGACCAGTATGCTCAACAGGAATTCCATCGGCTGCGGTGTGATGGAGGAGTGAGGAGCCCACAGGGAATAGTTACCGGGCGAGACATCCATCACTATCCTCCGATCACCCATCCCACACGGCACCCGGGGTGGGGCATGGTAATGGGGACTCGCACTTCGCGGACGAAGGCAAGTCTCGATCTCAACACCGCGACATTCATATTCCCGCAATGAGAACATGAACTGTCCACAAAAGCTGCCTCAGCATGCTGAACATATAAGCACATATGCATACAAATTTATATACATATAAACATATAGCCCAAACACGTGATGCAACAATTGTGACCGTCAGAGAGGAAAAGGGAACAATCGCATCCAGAAACGCACAGGTCGAATGACATCTTGAAAAAGACGCAAACGCACCAGTGTTGCTCTTTCAGAAAATAGGACCGTCACCAGTGCCGGAGCACACAGGGGAATGACCACGGCAACAATGAACAGAGAACTGAAAAAGTGAAGCACTCACTTTTCCGCCCTCTAACCAGCCGTCAACACACACAAACATTTAGAAATTTGTTGCTGTTAAAACAGCAGTTGAGAGCTCAAAGCTCGCGATCACCGCTGCAGAACACCAGCACTGGGAGAGTCTTCCAGAAGAACACCGACACACTCGCTCGTTGTAAACAACAGCACTCTCAGAGACATCAAACGATCGGCTCCAAAGCGAAAGGCAACTAGTGCGTGCATCCACTTCCATATTTATACCCGCGCCGCGGGGGCGGAGTGTGTGATGCGAATCACGCACGCCAATTACATTGGCTCGTTCAATAGTACTCGAAGATGATAGGCTCTCTGACGCAATCCCCATTCAGTCGACGTCGACTACGTCTGACGTTATCCACTGAAAGGGAACTGCACATTATTATTGAAATAAAATGTTCATGATGTAGTAATTTTCTCAAAATGTAATAAAATCTTGAGCTCATAACAACAATTTTTACATTGAGAAATGCATTACATTATAAACTTACCAAAACATCATATTTTCATTACTGTAATAGCTTTTAAAACATACAAATATTAGTATTCCCTTACAGTACATTTAGAAAATCTAAATCTAGTCTTAAACTAGATTGCATGAATATTTCAATGTTGCATTTTGCAGGTAGTTTAAGACTAGATTTAGATTTTCTAAATGTTCTGTAGTGTTACAAATTTATTAAATGTTTAATTTAGGTTCAACAGTATTTTAACTGAGAAAGTTCACACAAGTGTTTACCATCTTAAGGCATAGATGATGACATTTTTGTTACTTCTATGATATCAAGTCTGAGGAATCTCCGGGAACGGGCTGACTTCTGTCTTTTATTTACCTGCTTTGTTTCAGAGGCTCTGAGTTACACTGTCCTGATGTTTCAGAGTGTCTCCACCTCTATGTAAATCCCTCCCCCTTGAAATGTATAAAACACTGTGTTTTAGCTATTGAGTTTAGACTTGAACGACTACAGCATCGCAACAGCAAAGTCCTCAATAAAGAGTAACTTCTGCTTGAAAGATATCCCAACGTCTCCTGGTCTCTGAAGGAAAAGTTTCCAACAGTTTTGGCGCCGTGACCCGGATAGAGCTACTCACCTGAAACCAGATTGAAGCTCAACAAAGATCTGACTTCCCAGTTCCAGACTGAATCTTTCTTAACAACCAAGAGTTGGTGAGTGTTACTCTATCGAAAAGAACCATTAAGACCAGTACAAATGTGTTATCCTCTGCGCCGTCAGAGAAGAGTTAACAGACAGCTGTAGAGTTTGGTTAACAAAGATATCCTCTGTTCAGGCAGGGAAGTGTCACTGTTGGTAATCCGCTATCTCATTCTGGTCTTGTGTTTATTGTGTGTGTGTGTGTGTGTGTGTGTTCCTTCGTCCTAATTGTTTCATGTGGGCGGCACACTGATTACCAATCTCATTATCAGCACCAGCTGCACTTCATCAGTCAGCCTATTTAATGCCTTGTCTTTCGTCTTGTGTTTGTCAGATCGTTGTCGAAGCTTCTCGTGTCCATGCCTGTTCCATGTGTTCCTCGTGTTTCCTGTTTTCACTGGATTCTGAAGTTTGAACTTCGTTCACCGTCTCATTACTGGTTCATCACTCCGCTTCACTCATCTAACGATTGCCCGTCTCAGTCCCTGTGTCTCGCTCTCCTGCTGGCTGTTGTTCCGGCTCTGTGTTCCCGTCTTCTTCATGGTTTCCCGCACCATCAACTACTGAGACTATGCCTCACCAGTTATTGACCTGAGTGAACCATTGTTCAATAAACCATCATTTTACTTGCTATTGCTTCTGTCTATATCTTACCATTACAGGAAGATTAGCATTACGTGTTAATATTTTTATCCTCTGTTTCGGGCAGGGAGCATTACTTGCTAATATTGTTATCCTCTGTTTTCAGCAGAGAAGAATTGTTTATCTTCTGTTCTTGTAGGCAGGAAAGATTAGCGTAAAGTGCTAGTAATTTGAAGGAAGGTTAACGATAGTTGATCAGTTTTGAGAGTACCCTCTGTTGATCGGAGAAGTTTTTTTTTAGTGTTTGTTTGTGTGGTAACAAAGAAACTCACAAAATGGTTAGAAGGAATGCTAGGTTGATTCCAACAACTGAAAAAGGTGGTCTTGCGACTCCGGTGTGGTCAGATAGTGAATTCAAAACACTGTTAGGAGAACAAATGAACCTAATAGTCACTGATAAAGTTAGACCAGAACTAACGCAGAAATATGAGATTCATCCAAACAAGACTTGGTCGGTAGATGAGTGTAAAAAGGTGCTTGGAGCAAGTATCCGCAAAAACAATGTGAAAGGCATCATATGCTGCCATAGAGAAATTGGTTTAGCACTAGCTACACAACAGTCTCAGCATAACTCAGAACTAGAGAAAGAGAACAAGGAGCTACGTGCTAGAATTTCTTCTTTGACCAAGAAATTGAACCGCAACAAACCTATAGGAAAACCTGATGTAGAAGAAGTTAGTCAGCCGGATAACATTTACCCGAACTAACAAGCGTTCTTTGAAACAGATGTAGCTCTCCGCCCAGTAACTGATGAGCCTGTAGATTCAGTCAATGTATGTGGCACTAGGAGAAGATCTCAGGGAATTGAGGGAACTGAAAGTGTTCATCACAACTCTTCTGTTGTCCAAATCCAAACTGTTGCCAAAGCGCTAGGACCTAAAGATAGAGAGACTGTCCCAGAGCTTACCTTCAGCAGGCACATATTTTTCTGAATTTAGAAGGGCATTAATCAGCAAAATGCGTCTATATGAGATGTCATTAACAGAAGTCACATAGTTAATGTCACAAATTTTAACTGAAACTGAATTCAACTGTTTTGAATCTGCCGTGACTTCTGCACTACAACATGTCAGTAGAATAGGGACATGCATCTCCATAACTGAGGCCGATGCTATGTACATATAAGCAGCTACCGATGCAATGCAATATGATTCACTACTATTACGATGTGGTGCGATCTGATTTCGATTCAACGCGATGTGATTCAATGTAATACGATGCAATTGAAAAAAATATGATGCTATGCAATTCGATATGGTATAGATAGTTCACTTTTATTTCTTTTATTCAGACATACAGCAAATCATAAAGTAGCTTAAGTAGCCTACCATCTGACTTTTAACGCATGGTTCTTTCATCTTTTTTCACAAAACCAAAAGATTAAATAAAAGTAGATGTTGTTTTAACAAACAAATGTATATTCAAATACAATATTCAAATGTAAAAAATATATATGAAAAACGATTATTGGCAGTCACAGGCTGTAAACCAGATTAATTAAAATATCCTACTTTAAGGTTTAAAGGTAGGTGACTCAGGACACGCCTTGCACTCTGTAGTGTTGTGATACTTCATATTCGCGTAGCAGCTGCAGATGAGAGAACGCGCTTGAGCAACAGTTCAGAAATGAGAAATCAATCTAGTCGAACTGGACGCGCAAATGAGGCGAAATCGCGTCCATCGCGCCGCGCTAAATGCGTCTATTCAGACATACAGCAAATCATTAAGTAGCTTAAGTGCCATTTGTCTTTTAACGCATGGCTCTTTCATTACAGCAGGTGCTGTTTTAACATAAACAGCAGGACTTCCAGACCCGCGTCAACGCGACTTTCTAAATGGCAAAAGTATAGTGCATCTACTAATAATTATATATGAATAAATTATTTTTTACCGATACAGATATGTTAGAAATGATGCATCGCGATACAAATGCCAACTTGTATCCGATGCACACTTATTTAAATCGATGCATCGCATCGTTAGCTTTTATGCCGATGCACCGATGCGATTCGTTTAATCTCATTTTATTTATTTTTATTTTTTTTGATAGGGACAAAGCATGTTGATGAACATTTGTACAGAATACAAGATGTAAACAAGCCTGATTATAGCAGTATTGCTAATTTACGTCCGTAGTCCCTAGGCAGGTACACACAATAACAAATACTCACTATACACAAGACTCAACTAAAAACACAATACATAAAAACACATCACAAAAATTACAAAGAAAAATGTTTACACACTTGATTTTTCATAAGCCACTTAAGATGTTCTTTAAAAGTGTGATAAGTAGAACAGTGTCGTATTGACTGTGGCAAACTATTAAAATATTTGCTCCCTATCACTGATAAAACTTTCTGGCCAAAGGATGTTCGCCTATTTGGTACTTCCCAGTCCCCTCTACTGACAGACCTGGTACCAATACCACAATCTGCCCTCTGTTTAATAAACTCCTTCAATGGAGGATGAGCAAGGCCATGCCAGACCTTATAAACAAAGCACGCATAATTAAATTTTTTAAATTTTCAAAACTCAATAGATTGTTTTTTATTTTTTACCTAATTACCTAATTTATTTTATCGCCTTCTTATACAATATTTCTATTGACTTAAGAATTGAGTTACTCGTAAAATACCAACTACTGAAGCAATACTGCATATGTGAAAAATCATTGAATATATGAATACATTGAATACAACCTTGCAGCACCAACTGTCAAAAAGGACCTAATATACCTAAAAATCTTTAAATTAAATTTCACAATATTAGACAACTTTTTTACATGGCTTTTAAAAGTGAGAGTAGAATCTAAAGTAACTCCAAGATACGTAAACTCTTTCACAAGTTCTATTTCCTGTCCTCCTATAAATACATTTGAATGCGTCATCTCTACTAACCGTTTTGAAAACATCATACACACAGATTTTTTTGTGTTCAATATTAAACCTGTCCTAATAAGCCAATCCTGTACATTAGTCATAGCAGAGGTCAAGGTAAACGAGGCTTTTTCAAAATTCTTTGCATGGGTATAAATAACTACATCATCTGCATATAACTGAATATTTACATCCTTACATACTTCAGGTAAATCATTGATGTGAAGTGAAAATAAAATTGGTCCTAAAATAGAACCTTGTGGAACCCCCTTAGAGCAAGCAATATAAGAAGATTTCACACCATCAATACATACACATTGTTTCCTATTTGAGAGATAAGATTTTACCCAAAGTATTGCTTCCTCTGAGAAATTAAAATTTGTTAGTTTAGATAAGAGCACCTGATGGTCAACGGTATCGAATGCATTCTTTAAATCTAAAAAGACAGCACCCACACATGCATTCTTATCTAATAAACATTTCACTCTCTCAACAAACAAACAGTTTGCTGAATCTGTTGAGTAATTTCTACGGAAACCAAATTGCATTGGATGTAAAGAATTAAAACCCTTATTTAGATGATTAGTCAAAAGAATCTTACATCCCTACAGTAGAAGCTATATGAGAGAAGGTGTTTTGAAAATCCTAAAGAATATCTTAGGAGCCAAAATATATTGGTCAGAATTTGAGTTGTTTGTTGACGGTTCAGCTCAAGTATTTGAAGGTAACAGACGAGGAGATTATGCAGTAACGTCCACTACTGAAGTGTTAGCTTCAGGACATCTTCCAGATCATTTTTAAGAAAGTTTCCAACAGTACTGTAAGGGAATACTAATATTTTTGTTTTAAAAGCTATTACAGTAATGAAAATATGATATGTTTTGGTAAGTTTATGATGTAATACATTTCTCAAAATGTAAAAATTGTTATTACATTATGAGCTCAGGATTTTTTTACGTTTTGAGAAAATTATTACAGTATGAACATTTTATTACAACCATTATGAGTTGCTACAAGAATATATATATATATATATATATATATATATATATATATATATATATATATATATATATATATATAATTTTGTTTAAATTTTAAAGATTTTTAATATTTAATTATTCACAGTTATATATATTCTTATATTATATTGACATATAATATATACATTATAAATATGAGAATACTTGGATGGGCAAATGCAACACATGTATTCACTTCACATATACCCAGTGAATAATGTGTTATCTGTATAATTTTGAATCTACCTCATTCATTTCAGTACAGTATAGACTACTATAAACAGAATATAATACATACTAATACTACAAAAGCAGAACAAGACTTACAGCAATGCGTGCAGAATCCACCACACGAGCAGCATTTCTGTGCTTTTTTGTGCTGGACTTCCATGCACTCTCCTCGATATCCTTTTGTTTGTTTTTAACTCTCTGTCTGAGGGTTACAGTAGCAAAACATGTTTTACATGTTTTGCAGCTGGCATTGTTGAGTGCCTGGCAGTGGGGACATGTTTTCTGTTTTGGTTTTGTCATTTTGCTCTGAAAGAAAGAAAAATAAATTACAATCCAAACAAAACAAGTGCAGGCAACAGTTTAAAACGTTAAGCTCTTAACCCATTAACAGACCTCTCAATCATTTGGTAGAGCACAATTTGAGTTTTCTACCTGACGTTTTCTGTTTGAATGCTACAGTATATAGGAGAAGGTGTAGTGGTGTGGACAGAAAATTAGATAATATTTATTTGAATGGATAACAGAATGTAGATCATGTGAAAGACATACTTTAAGGCGAGACACGGCAGGCAAAAACATTGTTTTTTTTTTCACTGGTAAATTTTGAGATTTTGGGATATTTGTCTTCAATAACATGTCTTCTTTCAGAGTTGTGGTGAAAAAAGTCTGAAATACACATTTAGGTCTTTATTTTACTACACTTTGTCTGTTTGCGTCTTTAGATTTCTCATAAATTCATCAAAAGTTGTAGTTATAAATCATCCCTCTGCTCCCCGATCGCGATCTGCACCCTGTCATCACACACACCGTTAGGAAGCTCTCTCTCTCTCATGTACAATACTGCCGGATCCAAGTATGGTAATTTCCTTTTTATCAGCAACCAATCGTGAAAGTAAAAGGGGGGATTTAACTCTAAATGCGCAATCTCATTGGCTGATGATAAATCTTTAAAGCCCGTTTTCTCAAAATGACTTTTCTCTCATACTCCAAGTCTGAAATCTCCACTTCAGTTGCTCCTATATACACCAAACTTTCCAGTCTTGTACCTAGTTATATTCTGAAGACATTTACAGAGGGATTTGAAAATATATTATTCCTAGCCTGATTTATATAACATTTTGTTCCAAAAAACATGGCGAAAATCATTTTTTAAGGCTATTGACAGTATATTCTGATTTGCAAGATAACAAAAGTAGATCTCCATAAATCCCTCTGTAATTTTTTCCCCATCTAATATGTGAACACAATGAAAAAATAATTTTGAACCTGGCTTTATCCAATACTCAGATTTTGTTTGTTTTATATATGCAAATTAGCGCATATTTAATTAGATAATGCCTCATTTGCATATTTAAACATTAAATTACAGTAAACTTGTAATACATTTTTTCCTCATATTAATGTAGGTAATCAACTGGCAAAGTTTCATGGTGATCTCTGCTAGTTAAAAAAATTACCCTATTCACCTGTAGTGTCTCGCCTTAAATGAAAATTCAATCAAACAAATAATTTTTCGACTTATTACAGTATGTGTATTAATGCAAATACCATATAAACACATATGCTTGAGGGTGTCAATGATGGCCTTCTGGACAGCAGTCAGGTCGGCAGTCTTACCCATGATTGCGGTTTTGAGTAATGAAACAGGCTGGGAGTTTTTAAAAGCCTCAGGAATCTTTTGCAGGTGTTTAGAGTTAATTAGTTGATTCAGATGATTAGGTTAATAGCTCGTTTAGAGAACCTTTTCATGATATGCTAATTTTTTGAGATAGGAATTTTGGGTTTTCATGAGCTGTATGCCAAAATCATCAGTATTAAAACAATAAAAGACCTGAAATATTTCAGTTGGTGTGCAATGAATCTAAAATATATGAAAGTTTAATTTTTATCATTACATTATGGAAAAGAATTAACTTTATCACAATATGCTAATTTTTTGAGAAGGACCTGTATATATATACCCTGACATTTAACAACCTTGATAGACGTGTGAACATGATGCACAAAAAAGTACAATGATTCCAGAGTCTGAAATTTTTTATCTAAATTATGTAATTTCTGTACCAGAACCTACCGTGCAAAGACGTGGTATAGCATTGGAGAGCGCGACAGGATTTACCGCGAGATGCCAGAAAGAAGAAAAAGAAAAAAAATAACTTTATTTAGTGGCATTGCTTTCTTTTAATTGTTTTATTTTTAAAATACAATATTTTAAATTTCTTAATTATAAACCAAGAATTATAATTTTACTCCGTAAAAATACCCTGTTGATTTTGTGTAAGAGTTATGTTTTAATTGGCCAACATAAGAACCACACCAGTAAAAGCACGAAATATCGATAATACACGTGATAATATTCTACAGATAACATTAATAGCGAGCTGATAATTCATTTATTAATGTCCCAGGCATCAAATGTAAAAATAGCCTAAAGAGCAAATAGCAGTCAAAAAATACATTGAGCATTATAAATATAAATGTGTGTGTCTTAATATTTCTTTTTTTTTACAATAAGAAACAGGCCAGAAGTATACACAGTAGGCCTACACAATCATTTAATTATGCATTATAAAAACGCAAATATATTTATACACGCGTTATGGATTTTAACGCTGGAGTTTCCAGATAAAAGTCTTTACAGATAATATTAAAAAGAGGATTTATAGACAACAAAAAATAAATTTATATAGCTATAGAAACTTAGCTATAAAAAAAAAATCAATTTAATAGGCCTATTTATTTTCTTACCAGAGCTTTAGAAAATTGCGATGACGTATCTAATTGACGTAGGGTCTATTATACTTGGCTAATTTGCCTTTTGCCTCTTAATCTGAGCATAAGCCAAGCCGTTGAAATCAATGGAGTTTGTTGATCGTCATTTAAGTGACGCACGCCTAGGGGTCTTCGACTCTTCATTGTGACGCGGAAGGCTCTTTACCATGCTTCAGTTTTTGACGCCCTGGGAGTGAGAATAGGTTTGAGTTTGTGTATTCCCCAACATTTGGAACAAAGGTCTTATTACCCCAATCCATAAAACGGAGACAGATTTGACCCTAATAACTACCGTGGTATGTGTAAACAGCAACCTAGGTAAACTCTTCTGCAACATCCTAATCAGCAGACTAGCCCATTCTCTCAGAGACAGAAATGTCCTGAGCCAGTGTCAAATTGGCTTCCAACCAAAATATCGCACATCAGACCATATACACACTCTCTATACCTTAATCCATAAGCAAATTAACGAAAACAAAAGTAACATTTTCTCATGCTTTGTTGACTTCAAAAAAGCTTTTGACTCCATTTGGCATGAAGGTATTTTTCTTCAATTAATCCAGTGCAATTAAACCTCCAAAACTTTGGAGGTTTCGAACTAAACAAACATCTGTTTCTACTAAACCAGGGGTTCTCAAAGTTTTCATAGGTGAGGGCCAATTTAGTAACCCAACATTGAACTGAGGGCCACCAAAGGGGCAGGGGAGAAAAAGAAAAAAAACTTAAATAATTTGAAATAACCCATTTGAAATAACTTTAATGACCAGATTGCATCTCTACAGTTTACATTTATTGCAATAACCACATTTTAATTCATAACTGAGGCAAAACCTGGTGAGTTTTTTTTAACAGAAACTTTTAAAATAGAAGCTTACCAAACAAGTCATCATCATTCATATCTATCATTGCCTGTCAGTCGCGTTTCCATTATTGCAGATTTTCACAAATGTTTTGCGCTATTATTATCTATCTTTTTTAACCCGTAACTGAAAAACGAAAAATTAACGGTTGTTGTCTTTTTAAAACGCAAAGTTGAACACCAACATTTTAATTCGAACTGGCAACACCAACTGCTGTGCAAAAAAGTAAATATCAAGATCAAAGATTCCTGAGTAAATATCTTTTTCAGATTTTTGTTTAAATTACTTTTTGCCCCTTCATTAAACATTTAAAATATTCACAAATTAATATGGAAAACATGTTGATTTTACTGGTTTTCTAAGGCCAAATTAGAACCTGGAATTAATATTTTTCCCGCAGTGCTGAATGAGAAGAGCCATATAGGTTATAGCCTGTGTCTCTGGAACCACAGCCCACAGAAAGGTGATTTATAGGTGAGTTATAGGCAAATGATAATAAATGTGTCTGAAAAAACAGCGAGGCATTTTAATTGTTTATTAATTATTGTTTTCTAAGTGTCAGCTAAAAACATATCTCCATCTCCGCTGTTAAGCAGATGCGCTTTTAGAGAGAAATGCACCTTTCATACGGATTACATAATCAGAAGGTATTAGCTTTCGATTCGAATTTGTTTAAAAGTGGACATTTCAAGCTTTAGTCTCCATAGGCTATATTTTGTTTCAGTTCTCGCGCTCCAGTTCACGGAGATCATGAAAGCGCGTAGACTACTGATTGTTTTATTTTATTTTACAAAAGCACAATGTTTTCTTGTTATTATGAGTTTACACAAATAAAAGTAGTTGCGAATAATGTTAAGCTATAAGCTTATTATAATAATAATAAGCTTGTCATTAAGTCACACTGAATATTGATTACTTGGTCAACATACCCTTTTAAATTGCAATGGGATTTGTGGTGCTGTTTTCGGCCACTAAACACCACTAAACGGATAGATTCATTTTTTCAAAACAATGTACAGTTTTAACAGTGTTACAGATGTTTTTCAGATGTTTCCGCGGGCCGCCAGGAATGCCGCACTTTGAGAACCTATGTACTAAACCCTTTAAAAATGGACTTGTCTGTTTTTCCACCTTTCTATAAAAGTCTTTTTAAAGTTTGGAGTCTGTTTCACATTCAGAAAACCCGTACTCACTTTACTGGCTTCTGGAGGAACCTTTAATTCTTGGATGTAAATGATAATAACAGTTGTTCTAATTGTGGTTTTAAGCTTAAAGAATCAAAAGTGATTATTTTAAGACAATTGCTGGATATAGCTGGAGAGAAATTGGACAATGCTGAATTTTTATTAAATTATTTTTTATTTAAATTATTTAATTAAATAATTTAATTTCTATTCGATTAGTTGCTCTTTTTTTAGCTAAGTTAAAGTCTACCCTCACAACAGAGGAGAGTCTAATGTTAAAGGATTATTTTAGTGAAGTGTCTATTCCTGATGAAAATGATTTTTTTTTCCTTGTTTGATGCTTTCACCAAAGTTGGATGGTTTTAAGGATTTTCCATTTAAAACTTGGGACTCACAGTGGTTGGATTTATTATCTACTAAAGGAAAGATATTGGGAAAGATATTGTATGGCGCTTGTGTAATGGGTTTTAATAAGAATCATCTGGCAAGAAAATCGGAAACACCGTGGAGGAGTTTTTTTGGATTAAAGGAAAATGTAAAACCAGAATGTAGAGTTCTATATAAACCGCCATTATCAAAAAAGGTTGGGGATTTGCAATGGAGAATTATTCACGGTATTTTAGCTGTTAATTCTTTTGTTTCTGTTTTAAATTTGTTACGAAAAAAGAAACACTTTTTCATGCATTCGTACAATGTGCAAGATTGATATCGTTGTTTGATTTTTTTTAGAAAAATGTTTTTGTGGTTTTAATAAATCATTTACGGAAACTGTTTTTATTTTGGGTTTTAAATATAGTCCAAAAAAAAGTATATTTGTCAGTTACTGAATTGTATAATTGGTCAAGCGAAAATGGCAATATATATTAGTAGAAGGGATAAAATTGAACAGAAACCTGGTCAAAACATCGAGACTTTTTTAACATTGGTGAAATCGAGAGTACTGATTGATTATAAGTTTTATAAAACTATGAATGATTTGTTTACTCTTGAGAAGATTTGGTGTTGTAAGGGTTTTTTTTTTGTACCATTTTAGAAGATGATTTAATTTTTTTCCCGTAATTTGTTTTCTGTTGTTAGCTTATTAATTTGTATGTATTAAGACCATTGTGTAATAAAGTTCTTTTTCAAATTCAATTCTCTCTCTCTCTCTCTCAAGTGTTGGCTTCTTGTCTATGCATTTGAAATTTGCTTGAATGTGTTTTTAGTCATTGTGATTCTACAGTACTTATATTATTTTATTCCAGGGGTGTCCCACTATGCAGAGTTTAACTCCAACCCCACTAAAACACCTGAACCCGAAGTTGGAGCTAAACAACGCAAGACAGTGACTGAGTTTGGACATCCCTGGTCTATACCAATTCTTTTTTTATTATGCTTTCTAATGTTATGTACAAACTTATAATTGAGTGTTCTTTATCAGACCTGAGTACACTGAAAAAACACACAGATGTTACACCTCAGTCGGGGTGCACTGAAAAAAGGATTGCTGAAAGATAAACCTACCAGTAGATTCGTTGCATCATAAACTGTTCACACTGCTGTTTTTTGCCAGTCTTGGGAAAGCTGTTCCTTTTTTTTCTCCAGCTTTTACTTATATGGTTGTTTGGCACTACAGTGTTGACATGTTTTACTTGCTACTCCAATTTTTTTTACTGCATATGTAGCAATCCTTTACAGTAAAAAGAAGCATAAATGATGATTAGAGCACTGCATGCTGGGTTATGAGGGGATAAGAAATGTTTATCACGCCTACTATGTTGACGAGAGTCACAGTCTTCGAAAATATTGTCACCACAGTGACCTAAGGCCATCCTTAAAAATATTTTCGTTTGCCGTAACCCGACCGAAACTTTTGTTAAGACCGAACGATTTTTTTTTACTCTTCAAACAACTAATACAAATTCAATAAAAAAAATGTAATTATATTTTAGTAAGTATTGTGAATATAAATTGCTTATGCCTACATACAAACGTAGGCTACGTTCTTTCTTTAATAAAACCCGTGGTGTCATCTATGATTATGTTTACACCATTGGTTTACGCATGTCACACTATGGCTTGTACGCTCGCTTCGTTTCATTCACTGTTCGCGCTTGGTAATGATGGCTGCGGCTGCAGTAAATAAAATGTTCGCGGTCACCGTTCAGTCATACGGGTTCGGGCACCATAATACATCTAAAAAATGCATTAAAACATCTCAACACCGCTTTAACTTGGCACGAAGTTCTGGAAAAACTGTGCCCAGATCTTTTCCCATCCCTTGTCCCCTCTAGTCTAAAGCTGACTGTGTCGACTGACCTGAAGGAAACCACTAAACTGTTGGTGGAGGAAACTCAAACTATTGAGGACGTGCTACAATTTGACCCTAAAATCAAAGTGGTTTCTTTTAAATTGAAATTTCAAAGTGAGCCACCACCACCGGCCTTTTTTTTTTTATACCAAAAATGTGTTTTAGGTGGACGGATCAATACAGTACACAGAACATGTAGGATGTTGGAAAATAACAATGTCTTTTCTGTTAACCAAATGCTTTTTAATATTCGCTATTACTTCAATGCAAGTGAACAAGCGCGTTGTTATTTGTTGCTTAGTGACGTGTGTGTTCAAGTAAGCCAGAAATGCGCAGATTCTGCGCAATACGCTGTATTTAATATATCATGAGGACTCACAAGTTGCGTATTTGCGCTAAATCCGCACAGATTTGGCTGAAACAAACTTCCCCAGTAAAGTGAGTAAACATAGAAACACACCAAATTCAATTCAATGAACACTTAAGTCTCAAAAATCGAACAGGATTTTTTCACAAAAGTGACAGCCCTAAAACGTAACCGGTCTCTGATTTGTAGGTTGCATTGACACTAGCGGTGGATGCACGGTTTGACGACCCAGTCAGTGACGTCACAATATGCAAAATTGTTTAAATTCATTTGACCAAAATTGTACTTTTTAAATATTTTTAAGGATGGCCTAACTTTTCAAAGCATTTAAAGAAAACTGCAACAGCTACTCAGAACCTGCTTTTGAAAATTGTTTTATCAAGTGGACATGAAATCTAAAATGACCCTATTTACTTTGTTAGCGCATATTACTAGTCTTGTGGTGAACAATTAATCCGTGCAAGTTAATACACAGAATTATTATTTTTTTGCCGTGGTATTCTTTAATCAAAATCTGAAAAGTTACTTCCGGTCTGGAGCGGCGTTCCTTTTCTGATGACGTCAGTTTGACGGCTTGGGTTGAAAACGCTTAACCACCTCAAACCGCTAGAGGAGGAGCGCTAGAGTAAAACCTCTGTTCAATATTCTCTTTCACTCGGAAATACGTCACAACACTGGAGAAAAGCTGTTTGCAACTTCCAGTTCACGGGGACCAGAAGAGGGCTATAGAAGACGTTTGAGATAAAATGTTATAATAAATAGTTATAGACTTCTAAAACAGATATAAATGACACATGTGAGTTATGTAGTATAACAGATGCATTCATCATAAAAACATGCACACACAGACACATGTAACCGACTGGTGTCAGATGTTCCAAAAACTGGAATTAGATTCTAGCTATTGTTTTGGAAAGGTTTTATTGTGTTTTTTACATCTGTGGCCAAACACAATACCCAAGTTAAGCACTGTCATCCCTCACAGTACAAATCATATTATATTATCTAAAGTTAATGATAAATGATGATTAATGATCTAATGAAGTCTATTGCAGATATAGATATTCATACATGCATATAACTAAGAAATATATATATTTCAGTATAATATAATATAATAGAACCACAGTCAGTTCGCTCACGGGTTCACAGACTGTTCCAATAAGGCAGTTTACATATAGAAACAGCCACTAAAGAGGCATATACATGGGTATTTGTACAAACACGTACACCCGCATAAATATTACAAAATAATAATATAAATTAAAGGCAAAATTAAAGTCTGATGTGTGGAAATATTTCATGTTCAAAGGCAGTGATGGTAAAGATGAGGTCGACAAAACCACTGTCGTTTGCAAGTTGTGTGCGCAAGAGCTAAGATTCTGCAACAACACAACAAACCTACGAAACCACCTGTCCAGACGACACGCTGACAAGCTATTTGTTTTTTCTGATTCTGGACAGCAACGGCTAGACGGTGCATTTGCCTGCAAACTACAGTCAGATTCACCAAGAAAATAACAGACGCCATAGCAATGCTGATTTGCAAGGATTTACGCCCCTACATCATAGTTGAGAACGAGGGCTTTCAAAATCGTATTAATGTTTTGGAACCACGCTACGTAATGGTAACACGCAAATACCTCAGTGAAATGGCGATACCGAAAAAGTATGCAGCGGTTAAGGCCAGTGTTGCAGCGTCTCTCCAGTCGGCAAGAAGAGTTGTCCTTACCTGTGACAGCTGGACATCCAGGGCAACGGACTCGTATGTCACCATCACATGTCACTATATCGCAAGTGACTGGACACTCGTGTCGCATGTTTTGCTAACCCGGGCTGTCCACACCAGCCACACAGCAAGTAACATCGCAGCATTGTTGAATGAAGCCTTAAATAAGTGGGGTATTACAGAGAAAGAACCGGCCCTGGTTACCGACAATGCAGCTAATATGGTTCGTGCGTCGGGTTAATGAACGTGCTTCACGTCAGTTGCTACGCGCACACGCTGAACTTAGCATTGCAAGCAGTACTCAAACTACTAAAAGCGGCTCAATTGCTTGGCAAAGTCAGACGAATCACTGGCTTCTTTCATCGAAGCAGCATCGCCAGCCATACTCTGAAAGTCAAACAGAAGCTACTGGATCTACCCTCGCATAAGCTGAAGACTGACGTTGTAACTCGGTGGAACAGCGCACTGGAGATGCTAGCCACATCCGCAGCGCTGCTCTCACCTGAGGTTCGCAGGAGTGAGAAAGATCTCTGCACTTTGTCAGACGCTGACATAACGGCAGCAGAAGATGTGGTGAAGGCTCTGAATCCCATGAAAGCTGCTACACTAGCCATCTCTGAGGAGTGCTCACCAACTCCTTCAGTCATTGCTCCTCTGCATGCACAGCTGTTACAGGAGATGAGAACTGCACCCAGCGACTCCACAATCATCAAAAACTTTAAATCAACTGTACATGACAACCTAATTCCAAGGTATGTTTACTTTTTTAAACTTTTATTAAACTTTAAAAATTCGGTAGTAGTGTTGATTTATAGACCCTGTATAAACTAAATATAGATTACATACATTAGAGTAGCACCAGGTAGAGGTCGACCGATATGTGATTTTCAGGGCCGATACCGATTATTACAGATCAAGTAGACCGATAACCGATATTTTGAACCGATGCCTATGTCTGGTGTAAAAATGTAAGTTAATGTCAAAATTAAGAATAACAAAGGGTTTTTACAAAACTTTCTTTAAATGATTTTAAACATATCTTTAAATCTGAGAACTGTTAATAATAACATTATTAATAACATTATTAATAATAATAACTATAAAAAAATTCAGGGAGCACCCAGCAGCATTCTGTAAATATTTTGTAAAACTTAAAGACTATTTTAATGGTAAAATTAAATTTAAGTAATAAAAAAAGCATTTCTAATTAATTGAAATTATCAAACAATTCAATTTATTTACAGTTTAACACAAATTAAATTTTTAGGGCCCTATGAAAAACCGAACTTTTATTTTGACGGGTTGCCGTTGAGATCTTTGAGTTTGTGTGTTTATGATATGACCCTATGGATATGACGATAACTTTTCTCAGTTGAAGCTTTAAAAAGCTCATGAAGTGACTAAGCGGCTCTGGAGATGTTTATGCAATCATGTCCTCATATAATGATGCGGCTGAGGCTGAAAACAGCGCAAGCGTCACGCGTGCTCCTGTGTGTGTGTGTGTGTGTGGTAATGATCACGCGTCTGCGCCATTCATTTAGAGACACGCAGGATTCATATTTAAATAACGGTTTGCGGTTTGACATTCGATTTGATTTGTACTGACCTGTTCTTCTATTAATTCATCAAGAAGTTGACAAATTCCGTGACGATCCGCTTTATACAGTAAATTCCGTTTTTATGACTGGATTCCGCGATTCCTTCCGTGTTTTCTGCATCGCGGAAATCACAGGACCCTGTTATATTGAGGCGTTTTGCAACTTCAGTGTAGTAAAGTATTGTTACTTCAGCAAAGTCTGCTGCTGTCTTAACTTTGAGAGACTGATGCGTGATAAGTGAAGCAGCTCCAGTCAGCGAGTGCTCTCGGTGTGAGAGTGCAACACTTTCAGTGCCTCAGCTTTCGCGCTGATTGGCCGGACTCGTGACTCCCAACAAATCAGATGTGCGGGACATTGGTCTAGTCTACAGAGTGGTGAGTTCCGACAGAGGCGGCTGCGTTAGAGCCAAATATAGCGCATTTCAAAATAAAATTATTTTATCGGCAAATCGGTTTTGAAAATGGCCGATACCGATAACCATAAAAATGCTCAATATCGGCGCCGATAATCGGTCGACCCCTAGCACCAGGTAACTTTTCAACCTTCATAATATATTTCCAAGTCTCTTGTGATGGTACATCGACTTACAATAGGTTGAATGACACGTCTGCCATAGCCTGACGGGGTCTGTAGCGTTTTTAATCGTACTTTTAAACTTCGGGTTTCGGGTAGTAACCGGCGAATAAAGAGAACTACAAAACTCGACTGCTTTACGGCATATACATCACTTCCACCACAACCCCAACTTCCTTAAAATCGCAGGGCTGTCAAGTGTCACGCATTCAGCGTGATAGTCACTCATTTCGGTCTTTTGTCACGCTCTCCCGCCACATATTGTATTTCTCACGCTGAAAAAAACATTGTATACAGCATCAGCACTAGATCCTCGTGTTAAGGCCCTTCCCTTCTTGTCTGAAGAGGATCGTGACAACACATTTTCAAGACTGATGAGGGGAATTGTTAGTCTGGAGCAAATGAACACACTGAATGTAAGTTGTACCAGTCAGGGCTGGACTGGGACTAAAAATCGGCCCTGGCATTTTGGCCCAGACTGGCCCACTACATACAATCATAAACACAACCCATCTTTTCACGCCCCTGAATATGTATACTAACTCCTATTAAAACCACTAATGCCATGTAGCCTAATGAGTGAGTAGGAATGAGTAAGAGTTAATAGATGAAATAACTACTAATTGTAAAATACAATCAAACTACTCCACAATGATGAATCCTAAAACAAGCTATAAGCTGCATTGGCATAGCAATACCAGTGTTTGACACAGGATTTTTGGTAAATCTGTGGTGGGTGGACCTCTGTCCCTTTGGGGGGGTTCGGTGGAAACTTTCATAATTAGTTTTGTACTAATTTCTATGCTTGAAAGAGATAAACACATGATCTTTTATTATGGCATAAAACATGGTTTACAAACGCGTCTCATTACAATTCTAGTAAAATGCATAATCGTCAACTATGCAGATGTGTAAATAATGCGTAACTGGGTTCCTACACTCATCGCTAGGGATGCACCGAATATTTGGCCACCAAAAGGGCATTTTCGGTTTTCGGCCGAAAGACTTTTATCACTGAAACAATACAGCTGAAATGTTGTGATGATGCAAACAAAACCGCGACCTGCACATGCTTGTCTGAAGCAACATGGCCCAGTCCCAATTCGCCTACTTATACTACGACCTACAAGTATGTACTATTTTTGTGAAGAAAAAGTACATACTTTTGAGTGTGTAGCAAAAGAGTAGGCAAGCTTTGGGATTTGACATACTATCATGTCATTTTTAACGGACAGCTCTGTCGCGTGCATCCTGTCACCGTAAACTGCCCTGTCAATCATCCTGTCACCGTAAACTGCCCAGTCAATCATCCTGTCACCATAAACTGCCCTGTCAATCATCTTGTCACAGTTAAAATCCTCCATTCACTCTAATTTGATTTCCTACTGTTTCAGAGAGAAATGTAGTAGCACGTTCATCTGCAGTCGTGGGTCTTTCATGCGGAGACTCTCCTCATGTGTTTGCAATTTAAATATAATGATGCATTTAAAAGGAAATGGCTAAACGTATCTTTACAAAAGTTCACAATGCTGCAGATGCAATATAATGTAGACAACGTTGAATAAATACATTCTCGTCAGGTTAGAAACTGATAATTAATCACTCAAACCCCTTTACCTAAACCTCTCTACATAACCGACGGACTCGCGCGTCCTCCATGTCTGTAGTTTTTTTTATTTATTTTTTTTTACACTTTTCACTCGTTTTTGTAATTCTAACCGAATCCTCATCCAACGCGCTATGGGTTGTGGGCGATATTAGCCGTTAGCGTGCGCATCGATCTGCACTTCGGATTCTGACCAGAAATAGTACACCATCCGGGTCTCTTTGCAACACTCATTTCAACATACTACGATTTGGGAAGTACTAATTCTATTTTCGAATACTATTTAGGACGGATAGTATGCGAATTGGGACTGGGCCCATGTCTGTGGTGTGGACGTATTTCAGTATATCCACGGACAGCGATTTGCGAAACATGTAATGCCGAAAATCCAGGGGGAGAGAGTGAGTGAGCGAGAGCGCGTGAGGAAGAGAGAGCGCGAGAGGTACGGGTGAGTGAGTGAGAGAGAGAGGGGCGAGCGAGAGGTACGGTTGAGTGAGAGAGAGAGAGGGGCGAGCGAGAGGTACGGGTGAGTGAGAGAGAGAGAGGGGCGAGCGAGAGGTACGGGTGAGTGAGAGAGAGAGAGAGAGGGACGAGCGAGAGGTACGGGTGAGTGAGAGAGAGAGAGAGAGAGAGAGGGACGAGCGAGAGGTACGGGTGAGTGAGAGAGAGAGAGAGAGAGAGGGACGAGCGAGAGGTACGGGTGAGTGAGAGAGAGAGAGAGGGACGAGCGTGAGGTACGGGTGAGTGAGAGAGAGAGAGAGAGAGGAACGAGCGAGCGAGAGGTACGGGTGAGTGAGAGAGAGAGAGACGAGCGAGAGGTACGGGTGAGTGAGAGAGAGAGAGAGAGAGAGGGACGAGCGAGAGGTATGGGTGAGTGAGAGAGAGAGAGAGAGGGACGAGCGAGAGGTACGGGTGAGTGAGAGAGAGAGAGAGAGAGAGAGAGGGACGAGCGAGAGGTACGGGTGAGTGAGAGAGAGAGAGAGAGAGAGAGAGAGGGACGAGCGAGAGGTACGGGTGAGTGAGAGAGAGAGGGACGAGCGAGAGGTACGGGTGAGTGAGAGAGAGAGAGTGATTCCGTTCAGCAGCAGCAGCAAGAAAATGAGCTCCTGATTTTTTGCTTTTTAAATGTTGTTTTAAGACAAGACAATCAGTTTTTATAAAACTTTATAAAATAAGATCTTCTGCAACATATTAACTACAAAAGGACATTGAACTGATCAAGAAAATTCAGCAGAAGACAACTAGCTGACAACCAACAGACAGAAGGCTGACAGAACTAAGGCTTAAAGGCCCCACAACTGCCACGAGAGAGAGGAAAAGAGAAACTCAGAGTGAGTACAGAAAATATCTACAATCAACCACCTTTGTTTTGGAGAAAGATTTGCCCAAAAACTGTGATTTAAGTTACAATATAAGGGCTAACTCCAGTAGATATAAACATTCATAAAACAACAACAACAACAAACTGCCAGCAACTGTCAGAATATTTGAAAAAATGACAGAATCAGTCCCTATAACATACTCATCAAAAGCTACCAATGAGATCCTAAAGAAAAAACATAAAGAAAAGCTCCTCAAGGACAACCCAGAAACCCTGTACTCAGACTTGTACAGGAATGGAGAGGTCAGTAACACAATATTCTACACAGAAGACCCCGAAGCCTGGCACTCAGCGATCAGACATCATTACCCCACAGTAATCAGAAAGGGCATCAGTAATGGATGGAAACTGCAGATTAAAGAAGGGGAGGATTCAGATTCAGATGTCACGATAACAGCGAACCTATATAAAAATGGGACTGTAATGATTCAGGGGAAGCTGAAACAATTTGAAAAGGATTTCCTGCAAATTAAAGAAAAAGCCCAGCTGAACAAGATCAGCCCTAATACACAGAAGCATGCAGAAGACACCTCGACCTCCAGCCATCAGTCCACAACTGAGCAGTCCCGGGACGACAGTGAGGAGATCTCCCTTCTACACAGCATCATCAGCGACATGAAGGAGAAGTTCAGGGAGATGGAGCTGGAGCTGGTGCAGCTGAGAGAGGAGATGCATAGAGTAGTGAAGGAGACTGATCCAACAAAGAAAGAAGAGGATTACAGGAAAGAAATCGAAATGCTTAAGAAAGAAACTCAAGAAATGAAACAACAGGGAGAGGAGTACAGCAATCAGCTGTCTGTAATGAGGGAAGAGATGAGAAAGCTGAGAGAGGACAGAGATTCCCACATAATACAGCTGTCAGCCGTGGAGAAGCAGCCGACACAGAGAGGAGAACAGCAGAGCTCAGAGGAGACTCCTTCTCCAGCGAGCACAGAGACCCGGCCCAGCAGCCCTCCAGCATCTGACTCCTACAGCCAGTCACAGCCTCAGATTATACTCCTCATGGACTCCAATGGCAAGTTTATCGATGAAAAGAGACTGTTTCCGAGAAAAAATTTCAAAAAAATATGGTGCCCAAACACACAGAAGGCCCTGGAGCTGTTGTGTGAAGAGCAGCTGGGTTCCCCTAGCCACATCATCATCCACACCGGCACCAACGACCTCAGAGCTCAGCGAGAGAGAGTAGCTACAGCTCTCATAAACGTGACTGAGATGGCATCCTCCAACTTCCCCAACTCCAAAATCATCCTCTCCACCCTGCTACTGCGCTCGGACTTCCACCCAGACACCATCAGGCATATAAATGCTAGAGTATCCAGAGACTGTGCCCTAAAGCCCAACGTACACCTGGCTCAGCACCCCACACTGAATCTCAGCAGCCTGTATGACCATGTTCATCTACACAGAAGGGCAGTCCCCATCTTTGCCAAAACCCTGAAGGACATCGCACTCAACCGCAGCATCCTCATGGACACCCCATAGAGCCACTACAGGGACACCCCTCAAAACACCACCCCCTCCATCACTTCAGCCCTGACCGGAGGAACCCCACGACAGGCTCTGTGTTCCCCCCTGGAACACACCGCATGACCAGGCCTGCAGCCCCCCCGCCTTCTCATCCACATGACCATCAGCAGGAGCAGCAGCCGGACAGCCGGAGGTACGCTGAAGCAGCCAGCCGATCACTGACCCACTGCAGCCCCAGCACAGTCCCCAGCCAGCCGATCACTGACCCACTGCAGCCCCAGCACAGTCCCCAGCCAGCCGATCACTGACCCACTGCAGCCCCAGCACAGTCCCCAGCCAGCCGATCACTGACCCACTGCAGCCCCAGCACAGTCCCCAGCCAGCTGATCACTGACCCACTGCAGCCCCAGCACAGTCCCCAGCCAGCCGATCACTGACCCACTGCAGCCCCAGCACAGTCCCCAGCCAGCCGATCACTGACCCACTGCAGCCCCAGCACAGTCCCCAGCCAGCCGATCACTGACCCACTGCAGCCCCAGCACAGTCCCCAGCCAGCCGATCACTGACCCACTGCAGCCCCAGCACAGTCCCCAGCCAGCCGATCACTGACCCACTGCAGCCCCAGCACAGTCCCCAGCCAGCCGATCCCTGACCCACTGCAGCCCCAGCACAGTCCCCAGCCAGCCGATCACTGACCCACTGCAGCCCCAGCACAGTCCCCAGCCAGCCGATCACTGACCCACTGCAGCCCCAGCACAGTCCCCAGCCAGCCGATCACTGACCCACTGCAGCCCCAGCACAGTCCACAGCCAGCCGATCACTGACCCACTGCAGCCCCAGCACAGTCCCCAGCCAGCCGATCACTGACCCACTGCAGCCCCAGCACAGTCCCCAGCCAGCCGATCACTGACCCACTGCAGCCCCAGCACAGTCCACAGCCAGCCGATCACTGACCCACTGCAGCCCCAGCACAGTCCACAGCCAGCCGATCACTGACCCACTGCAGCCCCAGCACAGTCCCCAGCCAGCCGATCCCTGACCCACTGCAGCCCCAGCACAGTCCACAGCCAGCCGGCCTCATCTCCATCCAGAGACCTCACAAACATCCAGCACATGCTGACTCTGCTGTGCTCACACCTCATGGGTTAGTGACTCACAAAAACAAAAAACTAAAAAAAAAGTGAGTAAAGAAAATGAAAGTGTATGTGTGTATGTGTGATAGCGTGTTTTATTTATACTTATTTTAAAATCAGATTCTTAGAAAAATATTTACTATTCTTGAAAAAAAAAAGTATGCATGTGTATGTGTTTTTTTATTTTATACTCATTTTATCAGATATTTAGAAACCTCATATTATTTAAAAAAACTAAAAAAACAACCTTGTATTATTTAAAAAAAATATATATATATGTGTGTATGTATATATATATATATATATATATATATATATGTGTGTGTATAGTATGTGTGTGTGTGTGTGTATGTATATGCATATATAGCCTATGTATATATATATATGTATAAATATATAATATGAATAGGATATCTTTTTAATATTTATTTGACCTAATTTATACATTTAACTTCATTTCTTGGATCATAATATTTTATATAATATTCTTCTTGATTTGTCAATTCAATATACTGATGTCTGTCTTGTTTTGAAATAACAAATGTGATTATTTAATGAGCTCATATTCCCTGAAAGTCACATGTTGGAATATTCAAGGACTGAGGTCCTCTGTTTTTGGTATCAAGAGCCAACATTCGGACTTTAAAAAATAAATTCTGAATTCTGACATTATAATACTACAGGAAACATGGGATGTAAGAGATTTGTCCACTGGCTGCCCAATTGGATTTAGGGAAATAGTTTTACCATCAACGAAATTAAGAGGGGTGACTCAGGGCAGGGAGTCAGGGGGAATGCTGATATGGTATAGAGCACAACTCATAGACTCAATCACAGCTATACAAAAAGGAAAAAATAACATCTGGTTAAAAATCCACAGAGACATTGTCTCCACAGACCGTCACATATTCTTGTGTGCTATATACTTTCCCCCAGCTGAGTCTCCCTATTATAATGAAGAAACCTTCTCCATCCTGCAGGATGAGATCAGCCATTTCCAGACAAAAGGGAATGTGTGGCGATCTAAATGCCAGAACTGGAAATGAACCAGACTTTGTCAATACACAGGGAGACAAATATATCACAAACACCAGCCACTCTCTGCCCTCATATCACCTCAGAAACAATTATGACAAGTACACAAACAGAAGTGGGAAAAGCCTCCTAGAGCTCTGTCGATCACTGGGCCTGTATATAGTGAACGGTCGTATACGGGGAGACTCTTTTGGTTGTTACACCTTTAATTCTTTCCTGGGTAACAGTACTGTAGATTACTTCATCACAGACATTGACCCAGTGCATCTCAGGGCATTCACAGTCAGTCCTCAAACACCTCTGTCAGACCACTGCAAAATTACACTGTATTTAAGACAAACTCATAGCAATGAATCACACAGACAGCCCTCTCGTTTACTGAAGCTGCAAACACCCTACAAGTGGACAAATAACAGCACAGAAAATTACCAAAATGCAATAGAAAGTCAAACGATCAAATTATTATTGGACAAATTCATAATGAACACATATTCACAAAATAAATTAGGCATAAATCTGGCACTTAGTGACATTATCAAAATGTTCAACCAATCAGCATCCATGTGCAATTTGAAAAATAAATCATCAAAAAGGAACCCAAAAAACACCAAAGAAATGTGGTTTGACAGTGAGTGCAAAAACATCCGAACAGCGGTACGAAATCTTTCAAATCAAAAACACAGAGATCCTGACAATGAAGAACTCCGCAATAAATATCACAAAGCCCTTAGACTGTACAAACAAACTCTAAGAGTAAAAAAGGAAGAACACACATAACAACTATTTCAAGCAATGGAGGAATCAATAAATACCAGTAACTTTTGGAACAATTGGAACACACTCTATAGACCAAACCAGGAAGAACTGGCCATTCAAAACGGGAACATATGGAGGACACACTTTGAAAATCTGTACAAAACACCTGAAACAAATCCTGCTCGAAATGGACTAAAAACTAAATTAGAAATCCTGAAAGAAAACATTAAAGACAATCAGAACCCCCTGGATTTTCCAATCACAATAAATGAGCTTACAGACAGACTTCATGCCTTAAAACCCAACAAGGCGTGTGGTATTGATGGAATATTAAATGAAATGATCAAATACACCAACGACAAATTCAAAAACGCAATAATCAAATTATTCAACCTTGTTTTGAGAGTAGGATATTTCCCCGACACCTGGAACCAATATCTAATCACACCAGTATTTAAACAAGGAGACAAATATGAGCCAAACAAAATCAACTAATTTTGATCAGAACTTCCAGATGGTATTTTCTTTGTGATAATTTATTATCATTATATTTTAAAAGTCATTTTTTATTATTTTATGTTTAAGCAACAAGGAACTGATGGTGCAAACACATCTGCACTGATGGATCTCCTTGACCATCTACAAACCAGCAGCCCCAGCGTCAAAGAAAACTGTCACTGAAATTGTAAAGGAGGAAGTGGCAAAGTACAGGGAAGTCAAACATGTCCTTCTCTCTGAAAACCCACTGATCTGCAGTAACAAGCAAGGCGATATCTCTGTGTGCCTGGAACAAGTGTCCCTGAGGAGAGAGAGTTTTCAACTGTTGTAATCACAGCGCAGAGCAGCTGCCTTAGATCAGACCATGTGACCAGATTATCTTCTTGCAGAAAAATTTCGCAATAAAAAAAAATGAGTTGTTGGACCATTATATTTATGAACAGTTAGTATGTTTGGGTTAGGGTAAGCAATGTCCAGGGCTTTATGAGCGCGTTTTAAAATGGTAAAATTTGTTTTATTTCTTAAACATTTCAAGGTGTTAATGAATTTCAGTGTTGCACGTTTTTAGTTTTTTACAGTAATGAGCATTGTGCAGTTTGTGCTACTTACCTTGTGTGCACTGTATGTGCATATTTATTAATTCTTGTTAAAGAACTGTTAGTTAAGTGGATAGAAATCAGCATCAGATGACTTTGGTTATTTACCTTTGTTGTCTGTCCTCTGGGCTTGTATGTTTGTTCTGTTCCTGGCTTTGCACCTGTATGAAGAAATCAGAGAAAAATAGCACAATGTGCGCTATATTACAATGAATATATTGGTCATATTACTTATGTTCACTGTTTATTATTATCCCGCTAATTCTGAAGAGCTTTTAAAAGTTTGTTACTGTTTCTTTTAACAATGACATTAAAGATCTATTCTATTCATTATATATATATATATATATATATATACACACACATGTGTACAATTTCTTATTTTTAATAGGGGAAAAATTATAACAATTAATGCATAAATATTAATTAAGACCATAAAATTGTCTCAAAACACAAAATAAAAAAATATTATTAAAAAAGAAATTAGATTTTTTTTTTTTTTCTGGGGAAAAGGTTAAATTTCCTCATACAGACGTTTCGTCCATTTTGACAATTGTCTAATCGTTGAGGTTGAAAAACAAAGTGTTGCAAGAGCACAGAACTTTTCATATAAAGATTTATACACAAAAGGAAAGGAATTGGAGACAATTTCATCGTCTGTTGGTGTGAATGACAGGTTAAAATTAGTTTGTGATACTAAATTTTCACATAAAACAAGTTTCATGTTTAAATGTTTTGCCACTTGCTTGAGCATTTTAATACATCTATAAAGAAATGGTGAACTGAACATTAGGCAGTTTATATGTAATGGTGCGCATCAGTAGCACACTGCAAACATGTCTTATGTGAAGCACAATGCATACACTGCATACGAACCACAACACTCACTGCAAACAGATCATGTGTGTGAAACAGGTGTTAGTGTGAGAATATCCCACACGTGTGTTATAAGGATCAAATGAGTTCAGCTTTGAGAATGAAACTAACCTGTTTGTTCCTCCGTTTCTTCAGTTTTCACGCTGAACACTTCTTCAATCTTTATATCTTCACTCTCCTGTTTAATAAATGCCATCTTTATAACAGTGTCATGTTGATCTCAGATGTTTCTCCTGTGTGTTTGGACAAAGCCATGTTTAAGATGAGAATAATTAAGAAAAATTAAGTAAAACTTTAGTACCTTTAAACTTTAGTACACTTTAGTTTGTAGTCAGATAACTGGAAAGGGAGTCAGTCAGATTGATAGTTAATGGTCTGATTAGACAAAAAAATATATACTGAAAGCTAATGGTACAAATTAATTAATTTATAACATATATTAAAGTTATCATTATTCATTGTGATCTCGTTGCATTGAACAGCAGCACCGAACGCTTTACTACAATGTTACATTCAGTAACAGCTTATTCATTTTACAGTTATTGCAAAAACTATCAAATAGACAGAACGGTTTATATCAAATTAGACACTTTAAATGTGTAAAAACACAAACCTTTCTTCAGCCGAATCACAGCAGGCGCAGGAGCGCGGCGCAGCTGTTTGACGTCATATCGCCAGACCAAAATAAAAGTTCCCGCTGCTGTGTCTAAAATCATAGAAGTGCATAAAAAACAACAACAAAAAAATATGATCAATAAGTCATGACAACAAATGTTTTTACAATACTTTAACTCTTCAAAATAAGTTGAGAAATGTTCAACTTTTTAAAGTCAGTTTAATATAACTTAGCAGTGATTTTTTACTGTATATAAATGGTTTCTGTACCCAAACATCACAGTTTTGCCTTTTATAAAGAATCTCATAATCTTTCATTATTTCATTAACATAAGAAATAAACTCTGAATTCCTCTGACATCTATTTTACTATTTGTATGTACATTTCTAAGCACTTTTGTGATTTTAGACACAGCAGCGTGAACCTTTATTTTGGTCTGGCGACATGATGTCATAAAGCTGCGCCGCGCTCCTGCGCCTGCTGTGATTCGGCTGAAGAAAGGTTTGTGTTTTGCTAGTGTCTAATTGGATACAACCCGTTGTATCTATTTTTTAGTGTTTACAGTACTATAAAACTAAACTATTATTATACCATTGTAATGATATGTCTAACATTAATGAGCGGTAAATATTTGTCAGTAAAGAGCGTCCGCGCATGAATAACAGAAAAGTTGCGTCTCATTTCGCTCCATATTTCAAGAATCAGTTTAACGTAAACACGAATTCGGTCTCTGACAATTATTAATGGGAGAAACGATATTTTTTAAACAAACTCCGAGACAGTTGAACCGATTGTTTCGCAAAATGATTCACTATTTTGAAGCGCTCGACACTAACTGTAACGAGAACACAAACGTGACAAATTATAACTTTGACATACCAAAAACAAATGTTATAAATTTGTACCGCTAGATTTCAGTTATTTTTTGACTAATCAGGCCATTAACTGTCAATCTGACTGACTTCCTTTCCAGTTCTCTGACTACAAACTACTAAAGTTTTTTTATTCTCTACTAAACTTAAATATTATCATCTTAAACATGGCTTTGTCCAAACACACAGGGAAACTCCTGAAGAAACATCTGAGATCCACGTCACACTATTATAAAGATGACATTTATTAAACAGGAGAGTGAAGATATAAAGATTGAAGAAGTGTTCAGCATGAAATATGAAGAAACTGAGGAACAAACAGGTTAGTTTCATTCTCAAAGCTGAACTCATTTGATCCTTATAATAACACACGTGTGGGATATTCTCACACTAACACCCGTTTCACACACATGATCTGTTTGCAGTGAGTGTTGTGGTTCGTATGCAGTGCAGGAGCTCATTGTACTTCACATAAGACGTGTTTGCAGTGTGCTACTGATGCGCACCATTACATATAAACTGCGTAATTAGGGAAGCATGATATATGGACACCATATCGGTATCGGCTGATAAGTGGTCATTTTTAATGTTATCGTAATTGATCCATTAAGAAAATGAAAGCTGATAAATAATGTATTATTTCCTTCAGCTGAGACACTTCAGATGTGCTCTATTTGCCATGATGGTTTTGAATTGCTTGAAATGTGATTGGAATCACTACGAAAAGAAAAGTGCAACGTGCAGCGCAAATCTGTCATATAGGCTTCATAACATCATAATGAAAACACGACTGTAAAAGGATGTTGTGAATTCTTTGTTCGCCTGTGTTTTCGGAGGTTAGGTTAATAAGTTGTAAATTCTTTGTGTTTATTTGCCGTGTTTCAGCTTGTTTTTACGGGAAGAGAGCACAACAGGAGTGTTTGGGACATGGCTTTTAATAGTGAGCCTTTTTTTTTTTTGTAATAAGGCTCTCAAAGTATATAACATTTTGGATTTAGATTTAAGCAAAGAAAGACAGCTACCCATCACTGCTTTCACGACTTCAGGAAACGTCAGGTCCAGATGTGCCCCGACCGAGCCGAGATGACACTCATCTCATAGCAAAAATGATCGCAAGAGATATGCTTCCTTTAAGTTTCGTTCAAGGAGACGGATTTAAGGAAGTCTTACAGTTTCTTGAACCAGAACACAACATTCCCTATTTATTTGAAAACGTCTGTAAAACAATGGGGCCTGAACAGCAAAGTGGTCGCGTGTGTGCATGACAATGCTAGCAATATGGTAGCGGCAAACATAGACGTTGATTGGGTATTTCTACCTTGCTTCGCACACACACTTCAGTTGGCCATTAATGATGGATTTAAAGCTGCAAGCATGAATAGACTAATTGGTGCATGTAGTAAACTTGTTGGACATTTCCATCATAGCACGATTGCCTCAAATGCACTGAAACAGAAACAAAGACAGTTGGAATTGCCTTCTCACAAGCTTGTGCAATATTGCATAACGCGCTAGTATTCGGCTGCTGATATGCTCACACGTTTGCATGAGCAACGCTGGGCGATCACCGCTGTCCTCTCTGACAGGACCACAACCAAGCTGGCGGATGCTAAGACTCTGGAGTTAATCGATGATCATTGGCAGACAATTGAGGAAATATTACCTGTTTTCTAGTCCCTGAAAACAGTAATGGCGCTTTTCCACTGCATGGTACGGTACGGCTCGGTACGGCACGCTTTGGCGCTTTTCCACTGCATGAAACGGTACGGTACGGCTCGCTTCGGCTCGCTTTAAATGGTACCACCTCTGTTGAGGTTCCAAGCGTACTGTACCGATACTAAAATGTGACGTGAAAACACTTTAAATCACTGATTGGTCAGACAGACAGAATCGTCACTACCAGCGTCATTGTATTTGCGAGACATCAAACCCGCTAGATTTAAATAGCCAGTTACAGCCACCGCTCTAGCACCGGTTTTAAAACTACATGCTTGACTTGCTAGAAGAAAAAAAACTTCCAAAAAATAAATGGGTGAATCGTGGTCAGTGGACGAGAAGTGCAGACGTTCCTCTTGTTGGTTGCCGAGGAGCGGATAAATTATAACGATCAGTCATAATCCCACCCACTTTGAAGCGGTACTAACTGCAGTGGAAAAGCAACCGAGCTAAAGTGAACTGAGCCGAGCCGAACCACGCAGTGGAGAAGCGAGCCGAACCGTACTGAGCCGCGAGCCGTACCATGCAGTGGAAAAGCGCCATATGTGAAGCACTGGGTGGCGACAACTACGCATCTGTCTCCATGGTGTATCCACTTGTGCAAAGCCTTCTTTCCAGGTTCATCTGAGCCAGTTCTCCGGTGAAGATTACAGAGAGTCCAGCCGAGACGAGTGGGAACAGTTCTTGATGGAGCCGTTTATTCCACCAGATGAAGATCCTATTAAGAGAGACAACATAAAGCTCTTCAAGAAACTTGGCCGCTTAGCACACCGTTATTGTGCGTCCCTGTAGAGCTGTCGCTATAACCGCAATATTATAGTGCCGCGCTACTGACAGGCCAACCGCAGAGGAATGCAAGAAACGGCAGCAACCGCGATATTCGCAGGTTTTCTTTTTCATAAGGCTATACCCTTCTTGTTTTGAACTTCGTGCCATGTGGATTGAATGTTAAATAAGTTAATAATGATAACAAGACTGTTTATCATGGTGACTTGTACAGAGGCTTCGTGGATTTGCACTTAAGCCTCCTAAACAGACAGTGAATGAGAGATCGACTGAGCGCGTGCGATTACCTGCGTCTGTCTTTGAGGTCAAGTTATATTCGTGAAAAGGTTGCTGTGTCCAAGGAATGCAAAATATTTGTCGTATCACCCTTTTAACGTTTAAGGGTATTTACCATGAATGGCATTAGCATCATCAGTGCAAGGAAGCCGCGGGGAAAAAAGTCAGTGAGTCACGCATTGAATCAATGCCATTGGTCTCTATTAAGGCATGCAAGGCATGGTCATGCTGGTCAGCTGAGCCTTGAAAAGTGGCACAGCAGTGGGCATTTACACTGAAGTCTCACAGCAAACACGCCATCTTTAAACCTAGCGTTAAAATCAGAAGCTAAAATCATGCTTGGAAAAATACCTTTTATTTCTAAATTATGATCATTTTTGAATGTAAAAATTATACTAACATTATAAGGGCAACCCAGGAAACATTATAAAATAATAAAATAATCCAGTTCATGACCCCTTTAAAGTCCCACTGAAGTGCCTTGTAACGTGCAGCTTTGTTTGATGCGTAGATGTAATTTCCACTGAAACAGGAAGCTAAGGCGGGATATATTGAATGGCCCCTTCCCCTTTTCAAATAGCCAATAGCATTTAGTTTCACTCACAGATTGCCAGCCCCATGGAAGCGAATTCGAGCGCTGATGATACGCTGAATTCAATCGTCGAGGTGTGAATAAATTCTAGCCATTTCATCATTAACCAACGTATTGTTGGAAAACGCAATATAACTCGAGCAACCGAACATGGATCTCCAACCAGTGGCGTAATTTTATTTTAAAAAGTAGGTGATACAGGTGTGTGGGGGGCGGGAGGTTGCTATGCTAAGATATATGTCCAATATATGTGTACAATAACAATTTTTGGAAAAAGTAACATTACGCTGTCCAGAAATCAATTTCAGTAGTTAATTGGGCACACTTTAGATTCTAGAGAGCATTTGATTGGACAGAAGATGTGATGAGAAGCTGAAGTCCGTGGTGACGTCAGAAAAATCTCTGATCCATTTTAGCGAAAGTGAGGGATTGTAAGTTTTGAATGCTTATATCTCGTAAATGCGAATTTTGCCATTGGTTTTGAACACACCAGCTTATTCATAACCTTAAGCCTAACAAACTTAAATTTTGATTTCAGGGGGCCTTTAACTTGCCATTCAAACCAACAGATGCCGCCTATTTATTTCCTTTTGTGTTTAAATCTTTATATGAAAAGTTCTGCGGGTCATACAACACTTTTTCCACCTCAATGACTCTGTGTGTCAAAAGTGACCCTGAAATGTAACTTTTTTTTCCCCAGTAAAAGCAATAGTATATTAGCAGTAATATATAATTATGTAATAATATTTTTTAATTTTGAGAAAATGTTAAGGTACTAATTAATATGTAGGCCTATGCATTAGTTGTGATAATTTTTCCCCCATTGAAAATAATACGTTTTTTATTTATTTTCAATTAAACCAGTATTTTTGATCTTAAAATAGAGATTAATGCAATCTGGTGGGAGTGCAAATAGACAAACATATAATGCCATGGTGTAACCACTAGGTGACTATAGCTCTATATAAAGAGGCTTGCAAATTCTCTAGTTGTGTTTAGACATTAGACATTCTAACAACTAATACAAATTAAATAAAATAATATTAATTATATTTTAGTTAGTATTGTGAAAGTTGCTTATGCCTACATACAAACGTAGGCTACGTTCTTTCTTTTAAATAAAAACCTGTGCGGCGTCATCGTCATCTATGATTGTTTACACCATTGGTTTACGCATGTCACACTATGGCTTGTACATTCGCTTCGTTTCATTCACTGTTTGCGCTTGGTAATGATTTGGGATGAGTACCGAAACCCGGTATTAAACGGGCCCCGGGGCTGAATTTCAGCCATTTCTATATATGATAATATTAAACCATTTGTCTGTGATGCAATTCTTATTCGCAGTCCATAAGAGAGAGAGAGAGCGATCTCTCACGCGGAGCCACAACACGACAGCCCTGCTTAATGAGTGACAATGAGGACAGAACTAAACATTCAGACGTGGTTACACTTTAGATCTGGGATATTATTCTAATTTTATTTTAGATTTCGGCTTTCAAAGATTAGAAAAAAAGATATTTGAGATGAAACCATTACAACTCATTCTGTCTAGTGCAACTTCCTTCCCTTCACAGCAATGCTGTCATTTCTTCCTAAAACCCAAACGTACCGTCAGAATCAGCACGATCGGTGATTGTTGTAAAATGCAGACTCTACTGTTGCTAAATTGCGGATGCGTTTAATCATTAAAAGAGCTATTAAAAGCACAAAAATCTGCGGAAGAGACGCTGTTCACAATGCGACGAACGCTCCGAAATGGACTGCAAGAGACAAGATAAGTATACTTAACTTTGGGCTTCATGTGCGCATCTAAACTGTCAAATATATATCAAATATAAAAATGACCAGTTCTGAGATTCACTGAAACACAGTTTGTCTTAAAGTTGCAGTAGGGAGTTTTGAGAAAATGTTGACTTAGCCTGAAAATTTGAACAAGCACAACTTCCAGGTCCAACCCCCTTGCTCTCTGCTGCGCTACAGCCCTCCCTCCACAGCTCCTCCCCCACAGCGGAGCCTGCCGTGAACGCGCAGACTAGTAAACAGGACCACCGATGACGGCGGATTATAAACAGTTATGGAACATTCACTAATAGGGACGAAACATCAACAATATGCTTTACATTGACTATGGCCTGCCCATAGTTTGACTACAAACTTGGTCCTCAAATCATTATGTATTTTGCTATACATGTAACTTTATAACGTTGCACTCTTTCTATAAGTTATAAATAGCTAGAAAGATAACGTTAAAGGATTAGTTCACTTTAAAAAAAACTTTTGCTGATAATTTACTCACCCCCATGTCATCCAAGATGTCCATGTCTTTCTTTTTTCAGTCGAAAAGAAATTAAGGTTTTTGATGAAAACATTCCAGGCCTTTTCTCCATATAATGGACTTCAATAGGACACAAACGTTTCAAGGACCAAATGACAGTTTCAGTGCAGCTTCAAAGGGCTTTAAACGATACCAGACGATGAATAAGGGTCTTATCTAGCGAAACGATCAGTCATTTCAAAAATAAATACAAAACTTTAAGTTTTATAAGCACAAATGCTCGTCTTGCTCTGTTCTATGATGCACGTTCGTGATCCTGTTCGAACTCGTTCATCAAAATGAACAAATCTTTTTTCGAGTCATTTCGTTCGTTGAATGAACGAAATGACTCGAAAAAAGATTCGTTCATTTGGATGAACGAGTTCGAACAGGAGACTCATGAACGACAGTACGCGCTCGCGCTGTGCAAGAGAGGGGTGATCAGCGCGTACACGAGCGTGATTGACACTGCTAAGACATTCCTCCTGGCTCTCATTGGTTGTTTCTGACCGGGAGCGGTGTATTTCTGCAAATGGCAATAGGACCACAGGGAGGAGCCAGAGGAGCTTGTTTTTTTCCACAGATTATCTGTCTCATATTCTACTGTCAGGACATAATGACAGTTTTAACAAATATTTGTTTACAAAAGCTACCTACTGGAGCTTTAAATGGACGTAAATAGTTTGGAGAAAACTATGGTGCATCAGTCACTATCAGATCTGCACTCGGTCTTAAAGGGGCAGCGTCTAATAAACCTGCTGACGATTGAGTCAATGCGAATCAAACAACAAAAGGCAGAGAAAATCACTCACAGCTCTTGAATGAATAACTTAAACTTTAATAAGCATTAACCTATCAATTATAAACTATGCCGTGTTATTTTACATTTGATTACTAAATTAAATTTCTTTTCAGACAGAAACACTTACCTGAAAAGTAATTTTAGACCTTCCTGAAATTAAAGCACTGTGTATATAATTTGTATCTTTGTTTAATTGTATTTTTTTTTAACATGTGTTGGTACTTGTTTTTGCTTATCGTATCCTATCTCATGTATATAAAACAAAAAAGCCTGCACACTGCTCCATAACAAATAGCCTAGACATTTTATTTGTTTTGTTAAAGCATTGATTTTTCTTTTGCTATAGATATTTTACATTTCAAAATATAAAGCAAATGTTAATTATTACCCAATTGTAAAAAACAAATAAAAAAAAACACCAAAAAGAACCGATAAGAATACTGTTAAAGTACCGGATCGATAAGCAGTATCAGTAAGAGTAGTAATACCGTTAAAACCTTAATGATACCCATCCCTAATAATGATGCAGTATAAAATGTTCGCGGTCACCATTCAAAGTCGTACGGGTTTTGGGCACCATAATACATCTAAAAACTGCATTAAAACATCTCGACACCACTTTAACTTGGCACGAAGTTCTGGAAAAACTGTGCCCAGATCTTTTCCCCTCCCTTCTCCCCTGTCTAACGGTGATCGTGTCGACTGACCTGAAGGAAACCACTCAAATGTTGGTGGAGGAAACTCAGACTATTGAGGACATCCTACAATTTGACCCTAAAATCAAAGTGGTTTCTTTTAAATCGAAATTTCAAAGTGAGCCACCACCACCGGCCTTTTTTTTTCTTTTTTTTTTTACCAAAAATGTGTTTTAGGTCGACAGATCAATACAGTACACAGAACATGTAGGATGTTGGAAAATAACAATGTCTTTTCTGTTAACCAAATGCTTTTTAATATTCGCTATTACTTCAATGCAAGTGAACATGCTCGCCGTTATTTGTTGCTTAGTGACGTGTGTGTTCAAGTAAGCCAGAAATGCGCAGATTCTGCGCAATACGCTGTATTTAATATATCATGAGGACTCACAAGTTGCGTATTTGCGCTAAATCCGCGCAGATTTGGTTCCAAAGTTCATTTTTACCCTTATTTGGCGGGTTGGAGGGTGTTAATTTCAATCCCTGAATGTTGCTCTCGTGTTTTTCATTGTGCACGAAACTTCACGCCAATAAATCATCAGAAATATTGCTGACTCAATATAAAAATCAAAACATATCAGTCAAAAGTGACAAGCAAGCTTACTTTATCTTGCATACATTGTATATATTTTAAATTTGCCTATTTAAATTAATGTATCAAAAAAAAATTGTATCATTGACAGAAAAAGCAATAAAACCTAAAAAGCAAAGGACCTAGTACTGAGCCCTGTGGCACTCCATATTTGTTTAATGAGCTGTCTTCATTCAGATAAAGTGGTAGTAGTCTGATAGATTAAGACATAAACCATACTAATGCTTGTCTTAGTGCATATCATCACCTATTGAGCCATTGTGAATTCAAAATGTATATTTATACATAAAATGTCCAGTAACAAAAAAGGACAACCTTTTAAGATCAATGATGTAGAAAATGTTATTTTTGAGATAAACAAAATAAAGACAAAATAAACATTGGTTTGTTGTAATAATGCTTTATAATTCTAAATTGCATAAATTTATAATATTGTGTTTTGCATATTCTGTGCTGTCAGGCCCACTGGAGTATCATCAAAAGGGTACGAATACTTCTGAAGCTGAGACATGTGTGAACCTGACCTTATATACCCTGAAAGTTACAGTTTTTGATTCTAGCTAAATGCGTGTAGAATCTAGCATACACATTGGTTTTGATGCTTTACATGTCTAAAAGTTTTTTTTGTCTGTTGCTTTGTGCCATTAACCTGGGGTTATTTGTCTTTTCTCGCCTTAGATCTGAAGGCACTGAAAGAAGAGAGTCAAGAACTGAGTGAAACCGAAGAAAAATACCAGATTAAGAAACATAATGATTTCACATCTGAAGAAGAACCTTTCAGTTGCTCACAGACTGAAAAGACTTTAGCACGAAAAAAAGCTCAAAAGACTAAAGGTCATTTCACATGCAAACAGTGCGGAAAGAATTTCAATCAAAACAGAAACCTTAAAGTCCACATGAGAATTCACACTGGAGAAAAGCCATTCACTTGCCAACAGTGTGGAAAGAGTTTCACTCAAAAACCAAGTCTTAATGCCCACATGAGAGTTCACACTGGAGAAAACCCTTTCATCTGCCAACAATGTGGAAAAAGGTTCAATCGAAAAGGAAACCTGACAGTCCACTTGAGAGTTCACACTGGAGAGAGTCCGTTCAACTGCCAACAGTGCGGAAAAAGTTTCACTCAAAAAGGAAGCCTTAAAGTCCACATGAGAATTCACTCTGGAGAGAAGCCTTTCACCTGTCAACAATGTGGAAATGGTTTTATTCGAATAGCAAGCCTTAAAAGCCATATGAAAATTCACACTGGAGAGAAGCCTTATACTTGCCCTCAATGTGAAAAGAGTTTTAAACATAAATCAACCCTTAATGCCCACATGAGAATTCACACTGGAGAGAAGCCGTTCATATGTGGTCAGTGTGGAAAGAGTTTCAGATTTACTGTAACCCTTAATCACCACATGAGGATTCACTCAAGAGAGAACTGTTTTATATGCCATCACTGTGGAAAAAGTTTCACAGACAGGAATCATCTTAAGAACCATGTAAAAATTCACATTGGAGAGAAGCCTCACATGTGCCTTCATTGTGGAAAGACTTGCAAAAACAAAGCAAACATTGAGGTCCACATGAGAGTTCACACTGGAGAGAAGCCCTTCACCTGCCCTCAGTGTGGAAAGAGTTTCGCACTGAAAGGAAACCTTGAGGTTCATATTAGACTTCACACTGGAGTGAAGCCTTACAAGTGTCTTCAGTGTGAAAAGAGATTCACATATCATAGAGACCTGAAATATCATTCGCAAACTCATTCTGTAAAGCTATTACAAGGTTCTCAGAGTGGTAAGAATTTAATCAAAGAGAGCAATTTCAAATCCTCTGGAGGAAGGCGATTTAATTATGATCAGAGTAATAAAAAAATTATGCTATCACACTTACTACACATGAAAATTCATGCAAATGTGAGACCATATTCGTGTTCTCTTTGTAGAAAGAGTTTTAAATGGCCCAGCAGTTTACAATGGCACCAGAAAATCTGTGTGAAATCAAAGATGCATTCACACCTTAGTTGAATGTGGCCAACATTATATAGATATATTTTAGGCCTACCTTTTTAAATGTGGCTCATGTCAGATCCTCATCTGAACAGATGGCATTCCTACAAGACTCCGTGTTCATCACAAGTGATTTATCCTTGTTCAGTTATTTTAGTTGCAGCATCGTCTTGCCATGTAGAGTGCATCTGGAAAGTATTCACAGTGCCTCACTTTTTCCACATTTTATGTTACAGCCTTATTCCAAAATGGATTAAAATTAATTATTTTCCTCAAAATTATACAAACAATACCCCATAATGACAACGTAAAAGAAATTTGTTGGAAATCTTTGAAAGTGTATTAAAATGAAAAAAATCACATGTACATAAGTATTCACAGCCTTTGCTCAGTACTTTGTTGAAGCACATTTGGCACCAATTACAGCCTCAAGTGTTTTTGAGTATGATGCTACAAGCTTGGCACACCTATTTTTGGGCAGTTTCTCCTATTCTTCTTTTCAAAACCCCTGAAGCTCCGTCAGGTTGTATGAGCAGCGTCGGTGCACAGCCATTTTCAGATTTCTCCAGAGATGTTCAATCGGGTTCAATTCTGGGCTCTGGCTGGGCCACTCAAGGACATTCACAGAGTTGTCCTGTTGGAAGATGAACCGTTGCCCCAGTCTGAGGTCCACAGCACTCAAGAGCAGGTTTTTTTTTTTCAAAGATGTCTCTGTACATCGCTGCATTCATCTTTCCCTCGATCCTGACTAGTCTTTCAGTTCCTGCCACTGAAAAAGATCCCCACAGCTGATGCTGCCACCAACATGCTTCACTGTAGGGATGGCATTGGCCAGGTGATGAGTGGTACCTGGTTTCCTCCAGACATGATGCTTGCCATTTAGGCAAAAGAGTACAATCTTTGTTTCTCATGGTCTGAGAGTCCTTCAGGTGCCTTTTGGCGAACTCCAGGCGAACTCTAGGACGAGTCCTGGTGGTTTCAAACTTCTTCCATTTACGGATGATGGAGGCCACTGTGCTCATTGGGACCTTCAATGCTGCAGACATTTTTCTTTACCCTTCCCCAGATCTGTGCCTCGATACAATCCTGTCTCAGAGGTCTACAGACAATTCCTTGGACTTCATGGCTTGGTTTGTGCTTGCACTGCTAACTGTGGGACTTTATATAGACAGGTGTGTCCCTTTCCAAATCATGTCCTATGAACTGAGTTTACAACAGGTGGACTCCAATCAAGTTGTAGAAACATCAAGTATGATCAGTGGAAACAGGATACACTGAGTTTAATTTTGAGTGTCATGGTAAAGGCTGCGAATACTTGTGTACATGTGATATTTCTTTGTATTTTTTTTTGTATTTTTTATATATATATATATATAAATTTCAAAAGATTTCAAAAACTTCTTTCATGTTGTCATTATGGGGTATTGTTTGTAGAATTTTGAGAAAAATAATGAATTTTATCCATTTAGGAATAAGGCTGTAACACAACTAAATGTGGAAAAAGTGAAGCGCTGTGAATACTTTTGGGGTACACTGCACATATGAATGTGTGTGGCCATACTCCAGCATGGACGAATTCAGACAGGGCTGACATGGAAGGAGGAGCCTGTATTTGGTATTTTAATCCGTCTGTTTTGTCCATTTTCTTTCTTTTTTTTATTATAGTATTTTTTTTTTTTCAATAACACAACAGTGGTACTGCTATCTCCTAACAGCTCGTACAGCCAAATATTATTTTATAATCTTTGGATATACATGTTCATACATATGCATATAAAATAACAAAAATAGAAATGATAATTGTAATACAACAGGGCATATCTGAGTAAATAAAAAAACAGACATTTTTTAGACCCAAAAAAATTAAAAGGATATATCAGTCACTGAGCATCTTCAAGAAAGTTCCACAGAGAAGACTAAGGCCGGTGACACACTGGCTGCGTGGCGTGAGCGTGGCGTTTCTGTTGCGTGGCGGCTGCGTTACGTTTTCTGTGTCTTTGCACACCAGAAACGTGTCTGACGCGGCGCTGCTGACACGCATCACCCTTGTTCGACATATGGGAGAGAGTTGTGGAAGACCTATATTCATGTTAAGCATAAATATAAAGCCTACTGATAAAGACACTGTCAGCAGTATTGACAGCAAAATAGACTACAGAATATTTCGTTCTGTATTGTCAGATGCAATATTTGAAAATTGATAATTATTTATTTATTTTTAAATTATATTTATATCTGAATTTATGTCAAAACCTAGACTTTCAACCATCAAAATGTAATTTATTAATATGTAATCGTGTAAAAAATAATATAAACATCTTTTCCTATTCTATTTTGCCTGGAAACGCTTCCAACACGCTTGCGTGTCGCGTGAAAAATAGGCGTCGGTTCTATTTCTACCATGCACACGTTTTCCGCGCGGCTCAAGCCGGCAGTCTGCAAGCTCTAACCTGTTAACATGGGAGCCGAAATAAAAACGGACACGCCACGCAGCTGAGATGCTTACGCCATGCAGCCAGTGTGTCACCGGCCTAAGTGCACCAGGAACATCTTTGATGCAGATCATATATCAGTTTCTCTAGAGGTAGAAGAGTAGCGACTTGACTCATCCACATATTGACTAAAGGTATCTGAGGAGTTGACCATAGTATTAATATACATTTTCTTGCCAGAAATAAACAAAAATTCAGTACACTTTCTTTGTCACCATCAAGGCACAGACCAGCTTTACAGTTCAGAAGATGGAGACAATGCAAAAATCTTTCCAGTAATCTTTTGAATCATTTTGTGGATCTCCTTCCAGTAAACTTTAATTTGATTACAATCCCAAAACACATGCATCACCGTACCAGTGTCTGCCCGGCATTTGAAACATAACTGAGAGAATTGGGGAACATTTTATGAAGGCGAACTGGAGTTATATAAGTTTTGTTCGTGGGCTGAAATTGAAACACCTTTAGGTAAAACACATGATATCTTTTGTCCATTTTCAACCACTTCTGTCCTGATTTCTTTGAGGGGAGGGTCTATGGGTGGGTAAATGTATGGGCTTCTTTCAATCTCTCGACCTAATGGACAAAATAAGCTTGCGCATTTAACATATGAACACGGCCAGAGACAATGGCAAAACACTGCAAACACTTTCTTTTCTGCTCTGTTCATGCCGAATGCTGAGAGTGAGTGTTAGTAACAAGGAATGTTGAGAAAACATTGTGCTTGGTAACTTTTTTTCACTTCAAACCAAACTTGGGTCTTCAGCCGAACACGTTTAAATACGGTCTGGCTAGCGCTCTTACCATAATTTTTACGCATTAGGTAAGTAGGCAGTCTTTAGTGGCTGTTTGAACACATCTGAACACACGAGTGTTTATACTACGATAGCAATCCGATCTAATGCGATTTCAAATACCTCTGGAAATGGTTGAAAATGGACAGGTTCAAAACGTTTTAAACTCGGTTTACATCTGTACCAAAAGACATCTAATACCAGGTGAAAACCACACATAGTGAATGTGTGTGTCAGACTGAATTTCTTACTCTTGGAATTATTCTTTGAGTAATTATGTATTATTTCTGAATTGGCTTCTAATTGTGTAATTGGCATAGTAAGTGTTTACGTGACTATTAATAAATTGTTACATTTGAATTTATGCTGTCTTACTCTGAGATTATTAACTTAAGTAGATTGTGCTACCGCAAATCTGCGTCAGGTTAGTAACGCACTAATGTCCAGTTTTGAGTGGAGCGAGTTCCTGCTAACACTTGGCCCTGGTTCAAGTGCACTTAGACTGTAAAGGCTAAAAAGGGGAATTTCCATTTAGGACAACTGAATGCTGAGTAATGTAATGTAACTTGTTGTGGCAAAAACAATTATTAAACAAACAGCATCACAGCGTAAGAGACATCTGGATTCAAATTGTAGATGTTTAAAAAGATGTTTATTCTTTTAAAGGAGGGTTGTTCAAAAAAAAAAAAAAACCCTGTAGCAGCTGCCTACGATGGAACAAGACCTGCATCACACAGAAAACAAGCAGCTTTTATACCCCCTTTTGACAGTCTCTTCTTCTGTAATTTTCCACTTACCCCAGTAAAACCAGATCTAGCAGGTTTTTAGAAATGCAATGGTCCTTCCTAACCCCCCTTCCTGGGCTTTTACTGTCTCCACACCTGTGAGGTCAAAAGGCTTTATAATACAGTGGTCCCTCTGACCCCCCTGGGCTTTACTGTCCTCATACCTGTGAGGTCAAAAGGCTGAATACCCCTTAGTCTTTCTGAAGAGGGTGAGCCTCCCACCCCCCTGGGCTCTACTGTCTGACTATTTTGCTTATGTGTGTGTCTTTGTTCCTGTGGCCTACAGGCATACATTCCATAGAGAAATACATGATTGAATTAAAAGAAAACCCACACAATGTCTAAATGAAAACTAAAATATTATTTTTTCAACAGCAATCCCTACTATTTATCATTCAAAAAATAATAAATATAAAAAATAATAAATAAAAACATCACTACATCAAACCCATAAATGGTTACAATCATTTCAAGTCTTTACATCACAATTATACTCTTCATGTCTGATTTTCGTATACCTGATCACTCTACTTGAATTTTGGAAAGAATATTTTGAAAGTAATAAAAATTTGAAAAGTAAAAAGTTTGTAGGAAATAGGTAAATATTTTATCTGAAACCGGGCTAAATGGATAAACACTGTTACCGCATTTCCAACATATAATCAGACCCTCAGTCATCCTAGACATAGTTTAAAGCATAGTAGGAATAAAGAAAAAGAATAATAAAATATATATATATATAAAATCCCTCATTTCAAACCTATCACATTTCTGTGTAAATGTCAACACTCTCGTCGCTCTCATAATCATCACATTTGTGTGATAAAACCTAATCATATTTTGTTAATTTTTAATCTAATCAGACAATGGTTTTATTTAGTAAGCTCTATTTAATGCCCTATTTAATAAAATCTTTCCAGAGAAATTTTATAATCTTATTCAATCTTCTAACCAATGTAGCTGTTCAAAATTATCTCTAATATTTCCATTACGCACCGTCTTTTTTAGCTTATTACCGTACTTCACCACAATTAAATAGATTTTCTACCTTCCCTGAAAACATTTGAACCAATCAAATCATTAGATCTATATCAATACTAAGCCCTAGTTTGACTCAATCAAATTAAATCATCACAGAAACAGATTCTTCTGCTAAACTTAAACATTAGTTGGTCCTCATCTTCCTCCAGGTGTGATGATTATCTCGTTCGTCCCACAGACATTCCATCTTCGCCATTTTGACACTTTGCGCACCGTAGCAATGGTCTTTCCATTGTAGGCGAGGAAGGCTGTTACTAGCACTAGCCTTTTATTCCTCACTTTATGCTCTATGATGGTTGATTTGAGGCTTGTCGGCGTAGTCTAAGGTGAGAGTCTTGGATCCAGGTCAGGTGTCACTCTCCAATTCTTGCATTTTCTGATCCTTACAGGATCACGACCGCAGCCCCACTGGAATGAACCATTTACTGTCTGCTGTCACCTGCGAATGGAGACCTTAAGTGATTTTGTTAGTGACCGCTTGTCTCGCCGGTCGTCCCTTTTGGTGTGACCTGTGGAATTTTCAACCTGAAACATATTATCACCGGATAATTTCTTGCTCATTGAATGGCACTCAGGGTCCTTTTTGTCCCTTGAAAAACACTCAACCCACTTTTGCTTATGCTAACAAGACAATATTTATACATTTGGAACAGAATCAGTTCTGTTTGATGCAATCCATTCTGACATCCTGCAAAAAAAAAAATTTTAAGTTAGGCGCTGCGCAGGTGTGGCACCATTTCTTTCTGCCACAATAATAATCCAGGCCAGGATATTTAGTCAAATTCCTCCATAGCCATTATTTTATTGGTCACATTCTGCCCTCATTTTGTCTGCTGTGCTGCCACGGCCTTTCCTGCCACATCTGCTTTGGCTTTTCCTGCTGAAACAATCTTTGTTATTAGCACACTTACAGACAGCAATTTTGAGTGGGGGAAGAATGGCTTCTTGCAGGACTTTTACCCAATTAAACCCAGTGTCCTTCCAACATTTATCTTCCCACCTGTCCGATGGCTTTCATCAAATGTGAACCCCTTAGTAAACCATATTTTGGCAACTATTATCATCCTCCTCTTGATGCACAACACATCTCGTGCATCAATCAAACATAATAAGATTCTGTTACATTTATCAGACGCTTTTATCCAAAGCGACTTACATTTCAAGGTACACATTTACTTTCTTATCAGTTCTTGCTTCCCCTCGGAAATTGAAACCCATGCCCTTGGCGTTACAAGCGCCAATACTGTTTGAGCAACAGGAAAAACTGCAATATTTGTTTATTTATTTGGTAACATTTGTTTGGATAAAGTTAGCTAACCCAAACGTTGTCCTTCAGCCAAATTTCCTTTAGACATCTTTCTCTGCCTCTGAAACAAAAATATTACTTTATCTTCTTATCAAATTGTTTTAAGGCAACGGCCCCGAGTCTCACAGCGTATCCTGCTTTTCAGGCCTGTTGTTGGTCTCGCAATTCAGTCATCTACAAACATTCTCCAGGTCATCAATTGGTCAGGTCAGGTTGTGGTGTGCACACTTCGTCAATGTCAGTCGAACAACAATCTCCCCCTTTTTACAATACATAACTGTTAAGGGCTCTCTGGATAATCTGATATTTACTTAGCCTACGTGTTTGTTGCTGTCAATCTATAACATTTTCTCAACACCAGGGCCGGCGCTAGCCATTTGGGTGCCCTAAGCACAAATGCTTGGTGGTGCCCCCCTCCCCCCCTCCCTCCCTCAACCACCCACCCACCCACCCAAGGAATAACAACCATTCAGATTTTCTTAGTTAGGTTCTCTTTACTTCCAAAATAACTGCTGCAAATAAATAATTTTACAATAACAATGGCACCAAATATGAAAATAAATAAATAATATAAAGGTTAAAATTATAAATACCAAAAACCACCACAATTACTAAAAACAGATTTGGAACTGAACAATGTAAACACAGAAAGTTAAAAGTGCAAAAAAAGTTTAAAGAGGAAATAACAGTATAAGTATGAATTTTAAAGTGCACATTTTAAACTGCAAATAACCATACATAACTAAATGAACTACATGAATGATATATGTGTGTGTACTGTATAATTATTTTGTATATATATAAATACACATTTGCATGTATGTATTTAAGAAATATTTGTTATTTATATTTAAATTTATATATAATATAAATTATATATAAATATATACAGTATGTACATGCAAATATTTCTTAAATATATACGTGCATATGTGTGTGTATTTATATATACAAAAAAAATTTACACAGTACACACACATATATCATGTAGACACAAACTTTTATTTTGGATGCGATTAATCTTTTCCCAGCCCTAATAATTTGACAACTCTGTGAATATGAAAATATACAAACACTGAGATTGTGGGGTTTTTTTCTAATTGCAGTTTCACCAACAGATGTCGCCCTTGGGCCTTGGCCTATGAACCTCTTGAAAATGACCGCATTATATCCGCATAGAACAACAACGATAAAACGTATCTAAGCGGTCTTCCTTTTCTTCTCAAACAAACTAACTGCATCTTAAACAGCCCAAGTTTCAAAATTTCCCGGGGGAGAAACCCCCGGACCCCCGTTAAAATAAAAGATTCAACATGCAGGGCTAAAAAAGCCCCGGATCATTTGCACAACTAGCGACGCCCGCCTGGACATGCATACACGACGCAAGGGCGCCCGCGCTACAAAACTAACATTTTTATTTAAAACATTGTCTTACCTGCAAGCGACGCGCGAGTATCATCCCGCTGTCTCTTCTTTTTCCTTTTTTCCGCCCCCGACTCTTGGTGCCTTTTCGAGGCCATGTCTGAGGTCGGTGTCTGCCAAATTTGACATTGATTGAGGCATAATCGAACAGACCACTGGGAGGTGGGGAAGGGGGGGCACCAGAGGGAGACTGGCACAGGAGATTCACCTTTTTCTCAACTCATTTGGTCTAGGCCTATATTACTTTTGTATTGCTTTTGTATATTAACATGCTTTAGACATATTTTATTTGTTATTTATACTAGTAGCCTATTGTGATGATTTTTCACGACCCAGATTTTTTGGTGCCCTACGCGCAGTGCGTGATGTGCGTGTGCGGAGCGCCGGCCCTGCTCAACACATGACTGACGGCTATCTACGAATTCACAATAGGCTATATGCACACTCTCTTCCGCATTCCAAGTCAGCCAGCTAAGTCACATCCGGTGTCGCCGGCGCACGTAGCGTCAATAGCAACTATGGCGTTTTTCACTCGGTCGCTTCAAGATGTCCCTAGGGTTACGGTCAACGACGTGAGTCGAATTATACAAACATTGTGTCATACATCGACAACCAAGAAGGAGAAGGGCTTCAAGTTGTACGTTTCGAGCTACATCCACAATTTTGAAGGTAAGATCTGGACGTGTTCTGTGTTTACATTCCCTTAGCATGCATGCTATCTAGCTAGCGCAGCAGGTGTAACGTAGGCTATGTGTCTGTGTCGGTCTGTCTACTATTATGTGTCAATTACATCTAATTTTCCTAACGCCTTTGTCAATGTCAGTTTCAAACAAGGATTCAAGTACAGGAGAGGTAACCATTAGGGCTGAGTGCTACAGATCAATGAGGAAAAGCCAAAAGCCTCACACCTTGAGCGTAAGGGAAAGTTATCCTGCAGGTTCAGTGCAGGCTGTTTCATGAGACAGGTTCCGTTCGTCAGATTAAGTTTCTGTGAATCATCGCATAATCCTACTAAAGGTTATTTTAAATACATATTTAATTTACCCTACCATTAATAATATTGGTGTGTTGGAATATTTATCGATTTTTAAATATGTAACGTACGTTAGTAAGCACTGGGATTCACAGAAACTGAATTCTGTTTCACTGCATTGACACACGTTCTGTGTCCACTGTTGATGATGAGTAAAGTGAGAAATAATTATATTAATAATAAATTATATTTTGGCTACAATTTTAGCTCCTACAAATTTAGTAGTTTTTTATGTCATCTTTATATGTCGATGGTACATATTATTTGTTTGTTTTGTCGAACATTCTCACTGTACTCATGCATTCTCCTTTTTAAAAACTGCACTTTTATTCTATTGTAACAGATTTGTGTATTTTCAGGTTGTGCTTAGGGATGCCCGTCCTGTGCAGCTACAAAGCTGCCAGTGTACCTGTGTGGCAGGTACAGCTTTGTGTAATCATGTGGCAGCACTGTTGTACCAGACTGCACATTATTGCCAGCTAAGAATCACCTCTGTTCCCCCAACACACAGCTGCACAGAGACTGAACAGAAATGGCATAAGCCAAGAACCATGGTAACTAATGTTTCTAACAGGGTACTTTGATTCTATTTATGGATATTTCTGTTTATTGATAACCTTTTTTTGTTTAAATGCAGGGTGTTAAACCTGGTCTGGTTAATGACATGGTGATTCTTTCAGCCAGACCCAAGGAACGAAAACTGGTGGAAGGCATCAGGTTAGTATTGTTGTTATTATCATTAAAGACATTTTCTGTTATAATCAGTGAGACCTCAAATAAAGTAGTCATCTGATCATATGAGACACATTGTATGTTAATTTCCATTGTTAGTATTTATACTGATAGTTGTTTAAGCAAGGAAGTCCTAACCATCTCTAATGGCTTTTAAAAAAAATAAAGCCTATTTTATTTTTTTATTTTGTTTGTTCGTTCAACTTATATGTAACTTACTTTATGGCTCATTTAAAAACATATATATATATATATATATATATATATATATATATATATATATATATATATATATTGTGTCTTTTCCATAGGAGCAACTTGTATAAGGGTGTCAGTTCAGCTCTGCCTGAACTTTCCACACTCAGGGTGGATGAAGTCTACCATGATCTTCCAAGTGATGCGGCTCCACTGATAACAACTTTGGCTATGGACATTAATGTTCCTCTGGTTGACTCTGCATTTGGAAAAGTGCAAGAAGGAAGTGTGTTGTCTTATCACATGCCAGCAAAAAGAGTTCCAAAAACCTGTCCCCACCCAGATGCTCCTTCTCCCCCACAGCTGCCACTTCAGGGTTACAGGCTGGGACCCTCTACCTGCTCTTTTGTCTGCACTGAACATCAGCAGCACCACATGATGTCCCTGGCAACAACATTAGAGACAGCACACAAAATTGCCAACAGCACAAAAGAACAGAGTTCCTGCATTGAGTGGCACCAGCTAAGGCAGCCCCGCATCACCTCCTCAAAATTCAGAGAGGTCTGTCACACCAGGGCACAGAGCTCTGCCGAAAATCTTGCCAAAAGACTTCTGAGACCTAGCCATCAGACTGCAGACATGAGGAGGGGGCTTGACATGGAACCAGCAGCTGTAGAGGAGTACTGCAGAGTAAGGGAGGTTAACCACTATCCCTGTGGTTTCCTTATCCACCCTGACGCACCCTGGATGGGGTCATCACCTGATGGCATCGTGTATGATCCAAAGGGGCAGACAGTGTTTGGCCTTGTTGAGATTAAATGCCCCAATGTAGCAAGCTATGTTGATTGCCCATATATTAAGATCAGTGAGGGCACACACACATTAAGGAAATCTCATTCGTACTTTTGGCAGGTCCAGGGCCAGATGTTGATTTCTGGTTTGGACTGGTGTGACTTTGTTGTCTACACACAGGAAGACATGTTTATTCAGAGGATTCCCAGAGACAATGAAATCACCAAAACAATGAAAGAAAAAATTGACTATTTCTTTTTTTTATTGTTACCTCTATGCTTCCCTATGTAATTAGATTCTGATGGCCTGTCACGCTTCTTTTACAGAATGCTGTTAATTTCTCTTCTCTATTTCTCTTACTGGCAGTTCTAATCTAGCAGCTCTTATCAGTTCAATCCATTTCAAAATATTTGTACATATTTTTGTTTTCTTAATTTTATTACTATGCTTCTTGTGTATTTGTATACTAATGTAATGAGATGTACATATATGAAATCTATTATTTATTAAATTGCATGTTCTTCCTATGAATGTTTTTTTTAGCCTATATTATTTTATTACCTAAAAATAGTATTTTATAACTGTTATTTGTAATTTGGGAGCCATAAACAAAGGTTATTATTCAGTAAATATAATTCACTGTACATGAAAGTGTTATTTTATTACAGATGGCTTAAAAGCACTGGTGAGCTAAAGAACATATAAAATGCAAATAATTCAGTAGTTCTTTATTCAAAGTATGTACAATGTACAGCAGTGCATACATAACATGAGGTACTAGAAAATGTATAATTTATAAAAAGTAATTTACAAAGGTACATTTAAAGAAAGTAGTTACAAAAATGTAAAAAAAATTACCTATGACCATTTGTATAGGTAAACAAACAATAGATACAGCCTCTGGCCAGTTGTAAAATATAACAAAAAAACAGTACTGGTATCGATTTAGATTAGATCGATTTCTTTAGACACGCTTTGGTCAATTTTATACATTTCTAAAAGTGAACAACCACCATTATCTGGTCATTTGTATAGATTTTTAAAAATGAACAATTACCAAAGTGGCTGAAAAAACTTTTAACATTGCAAAAAAATAAATAGCTATTTACAGACAGGTGCTACTCTGGCTTCTTTGCCCAAGCCTTTACAAGAGGCCCGTTTTCATAGTTTGTCAGAAGACATGCAACAGTATACAGCTGATTAATGTTGCCAAAAAGCCGAAGTGGAATCTCTGTGTCAAAGAACTTGTGTTCCTTAACACGCCGTATGAGGCGCTCAACATGCACCCTGAGGCGTGCAATTGCTTGGGTCTCCCTGACCTCACAGGCAGACATCTGGGATCTTCCAGAGAGAAATGCTGGCCTATAAATCTTGCAAGGCACAAGGTCATCAACAAGGAAACCTCGGTCGACCATGATGGCCATCCCAGGTCTCAAAAGGGAGAGAATTCCAGACTCTCGCATGATCTGTTTGTCACTGATGGAACCAGTGTACAGTGGAGAGATAAATGTGACCGCTCCATGAGGAGCCACTCCAAGCAGCCCTTTGAGAGTGCAGTGGGACTTGTATGCTGAGAACATTTCACTTTGGAGAAGAGGTGATGAAGGGCACTGGCACCTCAGCTCTGTGCAGTCCAGGATGACTGTAGTGTCTGCATAGTCATTAAACTCAGCTGGCAGATGTGCCCTTATCTTCTCCTCTGGTATCCAGATCCTCACAGATCCTAGCACAGTGTACAGAAAGTTGCTCCACGTTGTGATGATCCGACTGACCGTGGACTGGTGGACTCCATACCGGTCAGCAAGGTCACGCTGTTTTGAACCCAGTGCAAGGTAGTTGAGAAACAAGAACATCTCATCAATGGGCTGCAGGGAACGAGTCTGTTCAAAAGAAATACAATTTAGATGATGTTTCTCTTAACTTCTATTAGCCCTGATCTTTGTTAAGTTGTACTGTATGTAAATAACTACTTACTACAGTGGAACTTGGCTCTGTAAAGGTGCCTCTCTGTGCTTGTGTCACACTGATCATAGATGGCAGTGAGGGCTCTATTAAGGCCCAGAATCTCATCAGTAGGTCATAGGATGCAAATCTAAATAAATACAATTCAGATATTAGCATTTAAATATTGTATACTATGAAATTACTAGGAAGCATTTCAAATAACTATTAGCCTTAATCTCGCTCTTGAACCTTGCTCTCTCTCTCAAACACACACACACACACTCTCTCTCTCTCTCTCACACACACACACACACACACACTCTCTC